>SNQJ01S0054894.1:44483-59048 GCA_010110895.2 Picea sitchensis | reverse complement strand
TGACTACATAGTCAATTACATGTTTATATATCCTCATACATTTTTTTATTCAAACCATGCTCTATCACCATCCCTTGAGCATTGTTCTGAAGAAGAATCCATAGTGTTTAATGATCACAAGGAAAGCATAAAAGAATCAGAAAATCATAAATCTTTAAAAAGGAACAACATGATTGGACATGAACTCCGCTATAAATAGCAACCATTCCTTCCCTAAATTCATCATATTTCGTAGATGCGTCTAAAAGACCCATGTTCTTCATAGAATCATATGTTTTAAAGATGGATTCTTTTCAAATTTTTTAAATTTGGCTCTTTTTCAGAGGATTTTGCAAGTTGTAATACCTGTTGTCACTATTGTTGCATTTCAAGCATCAAATATTGATCAATAAGGACGATGAAATCATTTCAAGATAAATTAATTGGATGGATGCTATGGAAATTCTTCTTTACTTAACCATTTTGAGAAATTGGTTAGGTAGAGTAGGATAGGAAATAAGATCACTCTCGAGCATTTGTTTTCTTCCATTTTTCCAGCAAGTGTATCAGTCAGTTCGTATGATGAAGGCAGGTTTTTGAAGATGCACAGAAATAAATAGTAAACGTTTTTAAATATTTCAGAAAGAGGTGAGGCAGCTGACTCTATAGCTCAATGGTAAAACTAATGGCAAGCTACAGGTTTGAAGAGGAATAGTTGCACAGCCACATGACTCCATGCCCATGCTAAAGGCTAATGGAACTACTTGTTCTTGGAACCTCACCGGGAGGATTCCATCCCCGAGTTGGAGCTTCATATACATTCCCTAAAATAGCACTGTCATTTTGACAAATTTTAGGTGATAGGTAGAGGTCCAAAATTTTGTTTCTAAATTTTTTAGGTGTGTTAGATGGTTCACTTTCTCAAAATAAACTTGGAACAAGCATCGAATTTGGTTTTGTCAAGAAAAGTAAGAATCTCGTGTTTTGGTTTAGGCGGGTCTAAAAGCCATAACCATAGAGCAGCTTTCTGTAGTTAACAAAGCAAATTCGGGTATAGTTTAACCAATCGAAAGTGCAGATTTTCCGTAAATAACTCCGCCGTGGAAAAAATCATTTTTCTCACCGGCCGAAAAGTCCGCTTCACACCAAATAGTCAATTGACAACTACACATCCTAATATTTCCAATGGTGCTTTCAGATCTGGATTTAGAGCTCGGAAATCTAGTAGTCAAAAAAAGTCTCCCAACATTGTAGGTAAGGTTTTCATAAATGTGAAATTTCAAAATACTTAGGTTGGCAGATTTTGTAAATGAAGAGGTTCAAGAAATGCATGCACAAATGGATTTTTAAGTGTTTGACAGGTTTTAATGGAAGGCATCAGATTATGAGGAAGATCCCTGAACAAAGGGAATTTGTATTTAGTTGTAAGGTTGAATTTGCCCATCGCCAAGCTGCCAGAATTAAAGTCATCAATCTTTCACTGAGCTGATTTCAGAGCATCAAATCTTGAGATCGCACATGTCAAAGATTTTGCATAATAGATTTTCTGTTGGATATAAATTTGATCTCCACTGCCATGTTTACATCATTGAATCAATTGTATAGATATCCTCATCAACATGTCCTCTAGTTGATCGCATATAGCCAAGTCGACAAATTGAGTCTACATGTCAAAACCTAATGCATCAAGTCAAACAAATCAACACCTTCCATATACAAAAATTCATTATCAATTTGATTCTTATTAATTCTTTTGTTTCACGTGACTTTCATAAAACCAAGTTCCAAGAGATATCACTGTGATGATTTTCCATTTGAAATCCCTTTGATTTAGGAATCAAATCTTAGTTTGTTGTTATTTCTCATCTCTATCTCATAGAATCTGAGTCATTGCGATTCTCATGCAAATTAATTCGCCATAGATCCATTTTTCAAAAGTTACATTTCTGGTTAATGTGCCTAAATTTTCCTTTCCTTAACTACTCCAGCGATCTTTCTATGGTTAAAGCACCTAGTTTTTCCCAGTTGTTAACCATCAAAGCCCTGCCAGATTTGTTGAAAAAATGCCAAGATCGAAGTTTTACTGATCCGAATCGCTTGAAACCACTTTTAATGGATAGATGTTGAATTATAGAGTCGTATCTAAGATCCATTTTTATGCATAAAGATAAAAAAGAGGTGTTCAAATCAGTTTTGATACCTATTTTGGTGGCAACAAATTGGGTTTTAAGTAACTCAAAGAAATTCTAATTCTATCTTTTGAAGAGTCATCAAAACGTACTTTGGGAGGCTAGTTTGAATCAAGACGACTCTACTACTCAAGACTATCATATGGGTTGACCTCATCTTGAGGGTCTTTCCTTATTTTTTGTAAAATAGTTTCGACTCATTTAGTAAACTGGATCCATTAATCTCGTAGATCTAGATAATCAGATTAAAGCCATAAAGTCAAGACGTAATATGAACCAGCGCTCGACTTTGAGACTCTTTCTTCAGACTTTGGTACTCAAGCTTCATTTTCATTGGCAATACAAAGCTTCTTTCCATCACTTTTTCAAATTTCCATCTTCTTATCTAGTCTGTATTTGCACTTGAATGTTATATTCATGTTATTCACAATTGTCTAATGCCTGATAGCTGTCATCCTGTCTTTGCATTGATGAGATAGAATTGCAAGCATTGTTTTTACTTATTGTAATCAGCTATTCACATATGTTTATTGTATGATTCTGCAGGTATAGTAAGGATTCTCCACAAATCCACTTATTTACAAACTCTCCGAACAAAAGAGTAGTTGAAAGCCTCATTAATCTAAGTGTGTTTATGCATGTCTTGAGTGGTGAGGTTTGATTTAGTCATCTCACTTGATCCATTTGAGTGAATCATTGAGATATTAGTTAAGTTACTGGGCATCTCTTAGATACAACCTAAGAGAGTTTCTTGGAGTGATAACAAATTGGCCATTAACCGGGAAAGGAGATTGAATCTCACTCGAGATGTCATAGTTCCAAATTTTGATGATAGACAAATCTTGGACATACTGGGTTGTAATCATCTATCCGGCGACTCCATTAGAACGTAAGGGTTCAAAAGAGCTCATACCGTATCAATTCAGAAAAATCCACCAACAACACTTGCTGTTGATCCAACAAAGATTATCGTGAAGATGAAGCAGCTTGGTATTTGAAAACTGTGTACCGATCATTAGTTTGTTTCCATGAACTATTGTTTTCTTTATCGCTTCTTTTCTATGTTATTTCACACTCGATAAAGAGGATCATTTTCATTTTGTATATTCAGAAAACCATCATCCTTGTTATGTATACACCCTTCTTTAGAAGAAGAAATCATGTGGCCCTATATTGTAGATGTTGATTCAATATCCTTATCACAACCTGTTTCTAAAGATGAGTCTAGCATTCCCATTCTTCTCGAATCGGACAACTTCTTCCGACTTTGTGAATATTGAAATTGATTCCAAACCTATTGAGAGCTCAATACCTTTTGGCATTACTGATGAACCTAATCATCAACCTCTTCAACCTAATGCTTTCAAATTAAAATCGTAACAAAGATGTTCAACTTTAAAGCTGCCCCTTCTTCTTCATACTTATCCTGATGGTTGTTATGAATATATCCCTTGGTTTTCCAGTGAGAACCAAGATTTGGCTAAGAGGCACTTGGGATCCTTTTTGGATTTTATCGATCATTTTCAGATTGTTCATGAAGATGTCATCATGAGATATGTTGCTAAAACTTTAATCAGAGATGGTGTTGTTTGGTTTAAAAGTTTGAGAATTGATTCTATTGGTTCTTGGATCAAGTACTCCAATGTATTCATTAAGTATTTAGGTGATCACAAATCACTGGATCTATACCTTGCTAATTTTTATGCCTTGAAGAGAGAACATGGTGAATCCTTGCCTGTTTTCAATCAAAGATTTTGCAGCAGCTTTCATGACATGCCTTTAGAGATCCGACCTACAGAGACTACAGCCATGTGATATATTATGTTATAGGTATTCATTCATAACTTTCCCTTCTTCTATTAGAAAGGAAATCTTCATCATTAAGTGTTTTGTTCAAAGATGCTTTAGAGGTGGAAGAGAACATTTTCTCTTCAAGGAGAATCCCATAATAGGTTGAGGTTGAAAACCATTGTCTACTTGGACCAACAGAATGTCGGGCTAAGCTTAAAACTTCGAGTAAGAAGATAACGACTATGGGGCATTTTTAGAACAACAACAAGCAACAATCATCTCAGATTGTGAATCAGATTCCTCAACATTGGCATAGTTTTCCAGAGACAGGTACTCGAGTAAGGATTATGATCAATTTTCAAAACCTGTTGTACCCATGGTAACCAATGACTACATAGTCAATTACATGTTTATATCTTATCATACGTTTTGTTATTCAAACCATGCTCTATCATCATCCCCTGAGCATTGTTCTGAATAAGAAGCCATAGTGTTTAATGATCACAAGGAAAGCATAAAAGAATCAGAAAATCATAAATCTTTTAGCAAAGGAACAATCATGGTTGGACATGAACCTGCTATAAATATACAATTCCTTCCCGAAATTCAGCATATTTCAGAGATGTGTCTAAAAGACCTAGTGGCAGCCTTCATAGAATCATATGTTTCAAGGAAGATGGAGTTTTCAGATTTTTTAAATTTGTCAATTTTTCCAGAGGATTTTGGTGTTCTAAATAATTTTTTGTCACTAATGCTGTAATGCCATCAAATATTGATCAAGAAGGACGATGAACTCATTTCAAAAGATTAAAATTAATTGATGCCCTCTGCTATGGAAATTTCACCCTTTACTTAACCATTTTGAGAAACCAGTTAGGGTAGAGTAGGATAGGAAAAAGTCATTTCGAAAGCATTTGTTTTCTTCCATTTTTGCAGCAAGTGTATTAGTCAGTTCGTATGATGAAGGCAGGTTTTTGAAGATGCATAGAAATAAATTGTAAAAGTTTTGAAAGATTTCAGAAAGAGGTGAGACAGTTGACTCCATATCTCAATGGTAAAACTACTGGCAAGCTATAGGTTTGAAGAGGAACAGTTGCACAAGCCACATGACTCCATGCCCAATGCTAAAGGCTACCGAAACTACTAGGTTCTTGGAAAACTCACACGGTAGGTGTTCATCCCCAATAGGAGCCCGATGTTATCTCCTAAAATAGCACATCGCTATTTTGTCAAATTTTAGGTGATAGGAAGAGGTCCAAAATTTTGTTTCTAAATTTTTTAGGTGTGTTAGATGGTATACTTTCTAAAAATAAACTTGGAACAATCATTGAATTTGGTATTCTCAATAAAAAGAGAGAATCTCGGGGAGCTTTAGTGGTTTAGCTTAGCCTAAAAGCCATTAACCATCGAAAAGCAGAGCTCTGCATTCTCATTGTGGCTAAATTCGGGTCTAGTTTAACCATCGAAAGTGCAGGTTTTCCAGAATTAAACTGCCTTGGGAAAAATCATTTATATCAGCCATGGAAAGTCCATTTCACACGCTCAAATAGTCAATTGAAAATATAAAAATCCTAATATTTCCAACGGTTCTTTCAGATCTGAATTTGGAGCTAGGAAAGGTAGTCAAAATTCCCCAACAATATCAGGTAGCGTTTTTCGTGAATGAATTTTCAAAATACTCAGGTTGGCAGATTTTGTAAATGCGGAGGTTCGATAAATGCATGCACAACTGGATTTATAAGTGTTTGAAAGGTTTTAATGGAAGGCATCAGATCCTGAGGAAGAGCCCTAAACAAAGGGAATTTGTATTTATTTGTAAGGTTGAAGTTGCCCATTGCCAAGCTGCCAGAATTAAAGTCGTCAATCTTTCACTGAGCTGATTTTAGAGCATCAGATCTTGAGATCGTAGATGTCAAAGATTTTGCATAATAGCTTTTCCGTTGGATATAAATTTGATCTCCATTGCCACGTTTAACTCATTAAATCAGTTCGATGGATATCCTCATCAACATGTCCTCTAGTTGATCACATACAACCAAGTCGACAAATTGAGTCCACATGTCAAAAACTAATGCATCAAGTCAAACAAATCAACACCTTGTATATACAGAAATTAATTATCAATTTGATTATGATTAACTCTTTTGTTTCACGTGAATTTCATAAAACCAAGTTCCAAGAGATATGACCGTGATGATTTTTCATTTGAAATCCCTTTGATTTAGGAATCAAATCTTAGTTTGTTGTTATTTCTCATCTCTATCTCACATAATCCGAGTCATTGCGATTCTCATGCAAATTAATTCACCACACATCCGTTTTTCGAAAGTTACAGCTTTAGGTGGTTAACATGCCTAAATTTTTCTTCTTAACCACCGAAAGCGTAGCTTTCAAGAGTTAGCAAATCCGGCTTTTCCGCAAATGTTAACCACCTAAAGCCCCACACCGCAAGATTTGTTGAAAAATGCCCATGTCAAAGTTTTGTTCTAACTGAATCACTTGAAACCACTTTTAATGGATAGATGTTGAATTATAGAGTCGAATTCAATGTCCATTTTTACAAAGATAAAAAGAGGTGCTCAAACTTGGTACCTCCATTTTGGTGGCAAAAAATTAGGGTTTTTTCACAACTTAGCAAATTCGAATTCTATTTTTTTGGAAGAGTCATCAAACAACCTTGGGAGGCTGGGGTCCGCACTACATCAAGACTCTACCACCAAGACTATCATATGTGGATTGACCTCATCTTGAGGGGGTCTTCTTCCTTATTTTTGTAAAATAGTTTTGACTTTCTTTATTTAGTAAATCTGATCCATTAATTCAAGATCTATATAGTGTTGTAAAATCTATAAAGCTAAAAACAGAAGATGAACTAAAGGTTCACTTTGAGACCTTTCGCACTTGTACTCAAGCTTCTCGCTTTTAAATTTGGCATGCACACAAGCTTCTTTTGCCATTACTTGTTCGGATTCCCATCTTCTTATCTAGTCCGTACTTGCACTTGAATGTTATATCATGTTATTCGCATTTGTCTAATGACCGGAGAAGGTTTTCATCCCCGTTTCAGCATTGATGAGATAGAATTGCAAGCATTGTTTACTCATTGTAATCATTGTTCATATATATGTTTATTGTATGATTTTGCTGGTATAGTAAGGATTCTCCACACATCCAATTATTTACAAACTCTCTGAACAGTAGTAGTTGAAAGCCTTGTCAATCTAAGTGTGTTTTTATGCATGTCTTGAGTGAGGGAGGTTTGATTTAGTCATCCGACTTGATCCATTTGAGTGAATCCTTGAGATAGAGCTACCAGAAACTCTGAGATACAAATCAAGAGAGTTTCCGAGGATAACAAATTGGCTCAAGTGTCGAAAGGAGATTGAATTTCACTTCGAGATCTAATATAGATCCGCCTTGATGATAAAACAAAGATTGACATATACCATAATCATCTATCCATGACTCCATTGGAATTAAGTGGCTCCGAAAATAGCTCATACCAGAAAAAATTCAGAAAATCCACCAGCAACACTTGTTGTTGATCTAGCAAATATTATCAGAAGATGAAGCAGCTGTATTTGAAATCCAGGTACCAGATCATCAGTTTGCTTCATCAACTATTGTTTTTCTTTATTAGTTCTTTCATGAAATATTTTAGAAAGAGGTGAGACAGCTGACTACATAGCTCAATAGTAAAACTACTGGCAAGCTACAAATTTGAAGAGGAACAATTGCAATGTGCCACATGACCCATGCCCAATGCTAGTTAAGCACTGAACTACTTGTTCTGGAACCTCACTGAGGATTCCCATCCCTAGTAGGAGCCGACAACAGATGTTATCTCCTAAAATAGCACTGTCATTTTGTCAAATTTTAGGTGATAGGAAGAGGTCCAAAAATTTGTTTCTAAATTTTTTTAGGTGGGTTAGATGTTCTACTTTCTGAAAATAAACTTGGAACAAGCATTGGATTTGGTATTCTCAAGCAAAAGCGAGAATCTCAGGTTTTGGTGGTTTAGGCGGACCTGAAAAGAGCTCATTAGTCATTGAAAGCAAAGCTTTCGGTAGTTAACAGGCTAAATTCGGGTCTAGTTTAACCACCAAAAGTGCAGATTTTCCAGAAATAACCTGCCTTAGGAAAAATCATTTTTCTCAACCGTGGAAAGTTTGTTTCACATGCTCAAATAGTCGATTGACAACTAAACATCCTAATATTTCCAATGGTTCTTGCAGATATGATTTTGGAGCTTAGGAAGGTAGTCAAAAGTCCCCCGCAATATCAGGTAGCGTTTTCAGAAATGTGAAATTTCAAAATACTCAGGTTGGCAGATTTTGTAAATGAAGAGGTTTGATAAATGCATGCACAACTGGATTTGTAAGTGTTTGACAGGTTTTAATGGAAGGCATAAGATCATGAGGAGGATCCCCGAACAAAGGGAATTTGTATTGAGATGTAAGGTTGAAGTTTCCCATCGCCAAGCTACCAGAATTAAAGTCATCAATCTTTCACTGAGCTGATTTCAAAGCATCAGATCTTGAGATCGCAGAAGTCAAAGATTTTGCATAATAGCTTTTCTGCTTGATATAAATTTGATCTCCACTGCCACGTTTAACTCATTGAATCAGTTGGATTGATATCCTCATCAACATGTCCTCTAGTTGATCACATACAGCCAAGTTGACAAATTGAGTCCACATGTCGAAACCTAATGCATCAAGTCAAACAAATCAACACCTTGCATATACAGAAATTCATTATGAATTTGATTATGATTAACTCTTTTGTTTCACATGACTTTCATAAAACCAAGTTCCAAGAGATATCACCATGATGATTTTCCATTTGAAATCCCTTTGATTTAGGAATCAAATCTTAGTTTGTTGTTATTTCTCATCTCTATCTCACAGAATCCGAGTCATTGTGATTCTCATGCAAATTAATTCGCCACAGATCCGTTTTTCAAAAGTTACAGCTTTCGGTGGTTAACAGGCCTAAATTTTTCCTTCCTTAACCACCGAAAGCAAAGCTTTCGGTGGTTAAAGCACCCAGTTTTTTCCAGTGTTAACCACCAAAAGCCTGTCACTGCCAGATTTGTTGAAAAAATGGCCAAATCGAAGTTTTACTGATCCAAATCACTTGAAACCACTTTTAATTGATAGATGTTGAATTATAGAGTCAGATTCAATGTCCATTTTTGATGCATAAAGTAAAAAGAGGTGCTCAAATCAGTTTTGGTACCTATTTTGGTGGCAACAAATTAGGGTTTTGGCACAACTCAACAAATTCAAATTCTATCTTTTGGAAGAGTCATCAAAGAGCCTTGGGAGGCTAGTCTGCACTGCGTCAGGACTCTACTACCTCTGAAGACTATCATATGTGGGATTGACCTCATCTTGAGGATCTTTCCTTATTTTTTGTAAAAATAGTTTTGACTTTCTTTATTTAGTAAATCTGATCCATTAATTCAGGATCTAGATACTGTATTGTAAATCTATAAAGTTGAAGACAGAAGATGAACTAGCGGTTCGACTTTGGAGACTCTTTCAAACTTTGTACTCAAGCTTCTCATTTTCAAATTAAGTAATACAAGCTTCTTTTTCCATTACTTGTTCAGATTCCCATCTTCTTATCTAGTCTGTACTTGCACTTGAATGTTATATTCATGTTATTCACGTTTGTCTAATGCCTGATAGCTGTCATCATGTCTTTGCATTGATGAGATAGAATTGCAAGCATTGTTTACTTATTGTAATTGGCCATTCATATATGTTTATTGTATGATTTTGCTGGTATAGTAAGGATTCTCCACACATCCACTTATTTACAAACTCTTTGAACAGTAGTAGTTGAAAGCCTTGTCAATCTAAGTGTGTTTATGCATGTCTTGAGTTAGTGAGGTTTGATTTAGTCATCTGACTTGATCCATTTGAGTGAATCATTGAGATATTAGTTAAGTTACCAAGCATCTCTGAGATACAACCTAAGAGATTTTCTTGGAGTGATAATAGGGTTAAGTTCCCTAAGTTCACTTTATGTCCCCTCATTCACCCACTTAGTGAATAATTAGTCACTTTAGGCTAAAATGACTAAATTTCACTTTTGACTTAAATCTCCTAAGTCAAAGTGAAATTAGACATAAAGTAAATGGCACAATGGTATAAACATATCCCTTTTGTGGTTAGAGGCCCAAAACCACAAGGGGGCCACTTTCCAAGGTACCCAAATCTCAACAGTTGAGACACCATCTATGCATCCTGACCTCCAATCTATACTTTCCAAGCACCACACTATTTTTTCCACTCCCCATGGCCTTCCCCCTTCCTGCGATGTTCATGATCATTCCATTCCCCTAGTTCATGCTAGTCTTCGTCCCAATGTTCGCTCATATCATCAATCCTTTGCCCAAAATAATGAAATTGAGAAAATTGTTCAAGAATTGCTCGACGCGGGTCTCATCCGGCATAGTACTAGCCCTTATTCTTCTCATGTGGTCATTGTCCTAAAAAATGAAGGCACGTGGCGCATGTGTCCTGACTTTCCTGCTCTCAATAAACTCACCATAAAAGACAAGTTTCTTAGTCTTGTCATTGATGATTTATTCGATGAATTGAGTGGTGTTCACTACTTTACTAAACTTGATCTGTGTTTTGGTTACCACCAGATACGTATGAAAGAGGATGACATTCCGAATATGGCCTTTCGAACTCATGAGGGCCACTATGAATTCTTGGTCATGCCCGTTGGCCTGTGTAATTCCCCCTCCACTTTCCAAAGTCTCATGAATCATGTCTTTTGTCCTTTTGTCCTTCATTTTTTCTTAGTTTTCTTTGATGATATTCTCATATATAGTAAAACATGGACATCCCATCTTTCCCATGTGGATCAAGTTCTCCATCTCCTTTCTCAGTACCAACTTTTCCTCAAACAATCTAGTTGTGACTTTGGAGCCTTAGAAGTGGATTATTTGGGTCATATTGTTGGCAAGGATGGTGTCAAGGTGGATCCTAAGAAAATTGAAGCTATGCAGGATTTGCCTTGCCCAAAAACTCTCAAGAGTTTGCATGGTTTTCTGAGTTTAATGGGCTATTATAGAAAATTTGTTAAGAACTATGGAAAAATTGCAACCCCTCTCACTACTCTCCTTAAAAAGAATGATTTCAATTGGACTCCTACAGCTATTCAAGCATTCCATTCTTTGAAAGAGGTTATTTTCACAACTACTGTCATGGCCCTTCCTGAATTCAAAAAGACTTTTGTCCCGGAATGTGATGCATTTGGGAAAGGAATTGGTGCAATTCTCATGAAAGAAGGACGATTGGTGGATTTCACCACCAAACAAATTTCAGAGTGTCATTTGGGACAATCAATCTATTAAAAGGAAATGTTGGTTATTCTGCATGTTTTGGATCTATGGTGTCCTTATCTATTGGGCCAATGCTTCCAAATTACAATGGGTCACCAAGCTATTTGGATATGATTATGAGATAATTTACAAGAAGGGAAAAGAAAATGTGGTTTTTAATGCTCTTTCCCGAAAGTATGAAGACGAAGGATCCCTTTTTTCTCTCTCCTTCATTGGACTAGATTGGCTCCAAGGTTCTCATGAGGAATGGTTGCACGACCCCAAAATTTATGGCCTTATCCAACAGTTGCAAGACAATTATCTAGTTTCTCCAATGTACTCTTGGCACAATAATGAGCTTTGCTACAAAGGTCGTATGTGTCTCAACAAACAATCGCAACTTCATTGTCAGGTGCTTTCAGAGCTTCATGCTTCCCCCACAACAAGGCATTCAAGGTTCACCAAAACCCATGAAAGGGTCAAATGCTCTTTTTTTGGGGATGGTATGAAACAAAACATCCGCACTTTGTAGCTGAATATGATGTTTGTCAACGAAATCAGGGATAAATATTCAAGACCATGAGAACACTCCAACTGCTCCCGATTATGTCGGCTATTTGGCAGGATATTTCTATGGACTTCATTGTTGGCTTACCTAAATCGGGCAATAAATCAGTCATCATGGTGGTAGTTTATCGTCTCTCCAAATATGATCATTTTTGTGCTCTCCAACACCCATTCATAGCCTCCACAGTGACTCAAATTTTCATGGATAATATATTCAAGCTTCATGGCATGCCTCATTCTATTGTCTCTGACTGTGATCCCACTTTTACTAGAAAATTTTGGCAAGAATTGTTCCATCTCCAGGGCACCCAATTGCATCTAAGCATAGCCTATAATCCCTAGACTAATGGCCAAAGTGAATTTGTCAACAAGTGTTTGGAAACATATTTGAGGTGTTTTGCATCTAAATGACAGAATCAGTGGACTCAGTGGTTACCCCTCATTGAAAGGTGGTACAACACATCTTACCATACAACTACTCGCATGACTCCTTTTGAAGTAGTATATGGACAAAATCCACCATCGATTCTCTCCTACATGTCAGGTGTATCGAAGGTTCAGGAGGTTGACAACAATCTTGCAGTTCGTAAGGCCATTCTTCACACCCTCAAAAAAAAATTGGCCATGGCTCAGAATCGCATGAAGAGAAAAGTAGATCAAGGTCATTATGAACGACAATTTATTGAACGGGACCAAGTGTTTCTTCATCTGCAACCCTATAAGTAGACTTCACCCAAAACGGACCACTGTCAGAAGCTTGCTCCCAAACTTTATGGTCCTTATACAATTCTCAAGCGAGCGGGGCAGGTGGCTTACCAATTAGCTTTTCCCAATCATTCTAAGCTCCATCCTATTTTTCATGTCCCATGCTTAAAGAAGGTGATTGGTACTAAGTGTCAAACTCAAACCAGTGTCCCTGAGTTGGATGAAGAAGGTTTCATTTGGTTGCAGCCCCAAGCAGTCTTGGACCAACGTGAGCCTAGTCTCTATTAGCGCACCATCAAGGAAGTTTTAGTGCAGTGGAAATATACAACTCTCGAAGATGCCACTTGGGAGATGGTGACCATTCTACAAGAGTTTCATCATCTCAAGCCTTGAGGACAAGGCTCTTTTTCAAGGGGGAGGGCATGTTAGGGACCTAACCTCCCTAACCCCTCACATAGATAGAATAATATATTTCCATGTAATAAAGGTCGACATTACTTAATAAGTCTTATTTAACAAATTGGAATAAGTCAATGTGAGAAGACCTAATAGAAGTTTTCGCAACTAGAAGGATCTTCCTCTAGAATGATCTTTAGAATATAGAATTAGTATAAATAAGAGTAGGAGTCCTGAGAAGTTTTCTTGAGAATTATTGTAATAGAATGTTGCTATGTTGGAGGTTGCCCCCTCGAAGAGGCAAGTGAACATTGATTCCTATAAATAAAGGTATTATTTTGGTGATGTGATTTCATCTATTGTGTTGTTCCATTGTTATTCTCTGCGATATTTATGTTTTAGCTATTACAATAGATCTGGTACCTTACAAAGGCATTTAATTAATGTGTAAAACATTAATCCAAGATCAAAAGTAGTTTCCTCTCATGAATGTTTACACTAACTGCAAGTCTATGTTAAAGGCATTCCATAAATGTGTAAAACATTAAAAATCCACTCGCAAATAATTCTCTCATGGGATTAATGGTTGAGATGAAACTATACTTAGGAGCTTCATTAAAAGAAAATTTTCCTTCAAGCCATTTTCACAWTATACACATGTTTTTCAATGTGGTTGAGCTATTTAGTGTATGATGATCTCCCTAACTTACTTCAGCAAATGGCATACATGGTTTTCAATGTAATCGAGCTATCTAGTGTTTTCTCATATACCTAAACCACAATAGCAAATGTCATAGCATCGCTCATATACCTAAACCACAACAACAAATGTCATAACATCTCAAAATTTACCTGCTAGTGTACACTCTTTTATGCAAGCACACACTCAACCCTACTTCATTACCAAAATAGCTTAAAGTAAGGAATTCAATATAAACTTGCTTGATTTACTACTATGATTAGTTATGACTTAAGATATTATAATAACTAATTTATTCTAATATTACTTTATAAATTTGCTTAATGTACTACTACTATGATTATCTTATAACTTAAGATATTATTATATCTAATTTATTTTAATATATCTCTTCCTAATCCATTTATCACAACTTTTAAAAACAAATTGTTTTTTCTTATATTTATATTTTAAATTATTTAATTAAAATAATAATATATAATTTATTAGCTATTATTATTAATTAATCATAATTATAACTTAAAATATTATAATATCTAATTTATTCTAATATTACTTTGTCTCTTCCTAATACATTTATCACAACTTTAAAAAAAAAGAAAAAATCAATATAAACTTGCTTGATATACTACTATGATTATCTTATAAACTTAAGATATTATCATATCTAATTTATTATAATATTACTTTGTCTCTTCCTAATACATTTATCACAACTTTTAAAAACAAATTGATTTTTCTTATATTTATATTTTAAATTATTTAATTCAAATAATAACAATAATTATTAATGTTTACTAAAATTAATTTTAATATATTAAATTTGAAAAAAATATAGTTATGACTTAAAACACTATATTATATTTAATTTATTCTAATACTACTTTGTTTCT
>SNQJ01S0054894.1:0-28617 GCA_010110895.2 Picea sitchensis | reverse complement strand
TACAATGATTAGTGTTTTATTAAAATTAGTTTTGATATATTAAATTTAAAATAAAAAATAATTTTTTTATTTTTATAAAGAAAAAATAAATAAATAATTTATTTCATTGCAAAAAATTTAAATAATGTTAATGGAGTCTAGTTTAAGTGATTGAGAGGAGGAAAGTTATTCTCTTCACGTTCAAATCTTATATGTTTGTTTTTCATCAAAGTGTTAATTGGGGATCTTCATGTTGATGGATTGGCAATATATCACCAATGAAAAAAAGAGCTCTAGAAGTTCAGTCGGTGTTCTCTCATCTCTTAATTAAGATATTTCGAAATCGAGAATTGTGAGACTCGCCCAACCTAGTAAAGGGGCTTGAAATGTTGATGGATTGGCAATATATCACCAATGAAAAAAGAAGTTATTTTAGGTGTAGTTTTTTCTTAAATAAAGATAATGAGTCAACCCTTCAACCCACATTCAGATATAATAACCAATAATAATTAACCTTGCTACCAATTGACCACTAAATTATGACAAATTTTATTACCTTTATAAAAATTAAATAAATTTAATAATATCCTATATATATATAACATTATCTCACTTCTAACTTGTTTGACAAAATTATTTATGAGTAATAATTGTATATAGATTATATTATCCTACTTCTAACTTATTTGAAAAAGTTTTAATTAATAATAATTTAAAAGTTGTTAATTAGTAATAATTTATAGTATTTCACTTCTAACTTCTTCTCTTGATTATATTATTGAAAAAGTTTTAATTAATAATAATTTAAAAGTTGTTAATTAGTAATAATTTATAGTATTTCACTTCTAACTTCTTCTCTTGATTATATTATTTTACTTCCAACTTCTATCTTGATGAGAAAATATTATTTATTAGGACTATTATTTATTGTTGAAATACTATATTAATAATATTGTTGAAATATTTATAAATTATATTATTTGACTTTCAACATCTTCTACTTTGGATTTAAAAATTATTAAAATAATTTTATATATAATTTTTTTATTTTTAAATATTTATTAAATGACATAACCATCAACTCCATCCATTTCACTTCTCCATTCATTTCACTTTGGTTTCTTCGCATAACCTTTGACCCTGTTAAAATCATATAACCTTTTGTTAAAAAATCATATAACCCACCTACATAACCTACCATGTTAAACTATAGATTCCGAGCCAACCCTGATATTTAATCCACGTATATACCTACCATGTTAAGTATAAATTCCGAGCCAACCCACTTAAAATATCATCTGCATAACCCACCTACATACCTTTATATAGACATTTTTACATAAACCCGTTTTCTAATGAAGTGACTTCTTAATTAATGAAATGCCCGGCCCCACCAAGATCCCAATTTAAGTCTTGAAATGAAATGCCATGAACCCACCAATCTTAATTTGTCTACTTTTGATGTGCAAACCAACTATTCAAAACAGGACATATTAAAAAAACAGAAGATGCTCTTTGAAAGTATGGACATCTCATATCTAATTAGAGAAAATTTTAACTTTTTCTTACCAAACATTTACAAAGACATCTTAGATATCCACCTACCAATACCTTAAAGTATTACGTGGTTCAAACCTGTATGTTATGGAAATCAACATCACATCAAAGTTTAAATTTTTTGAAATTTAAAAAAAAATTAAATTAATTAAAATATTATATCAATTAATTAAATAGTTTTATTCATAATTTAAAATTTTAATTATACGAAATTTACTTACAAATTTAACAAATAAATTAAAACATAACTTTAAAATATAATTATAAAGAACTAACAACTTTAAAACATAGTTATAAAGAACTAACTCCATTATGTTATTGGTATTCTTGGAAAATCAGGTTTGATGTTTTATTAGGAAGAGTCCCTTGATGCTTATACCAAGTTTGATGATTGATTTTCAATGCTTGAGCCATAGACCAAGTTTGGTTTGATGCTTGTTATGATAAATTTTACGCTAATTTATATTATATTTTATATATTTATATTTATAAACGAATACCATAAATCCAAGTTTGATGATTGTTATATTAATTTTACGCTAATTTACTTTATTTGTATTACATTTTATGGGTTTATATTTATAAACGAATACCATAAAACCAACTTTAGGACGGCCTAAAATAAACAAAACAAGAGAATTTAAAAATAATAAAACTTATGTAAACCTTAGCCACATATCCATATCAATCTCAAGCTTAAAAAACAACAGAATTTCATCAGGAATATTAAAAAAAAAAAACTAAACTAAACTAAACTTGATGTAAACCTTAGCCACATATCCAAATCAAACCTCGTTTCATGTTAATATTAAAGATAAAAACAACCTATCTGGGCAAATAAATATAAACATACCATAATATTTTTTTGAAGTATAACTTAAAATAGGTTTTATGTCAAAATCTGTATGGATCATACATAATATTCAAATACTGATCAGAGGTGAGGATATCATCTCTAACATAATGACATCCATTGGCACCACCCGAATTTACCACTTACCCCACTAAACAGAGAATATTTATTCAAAGTCAGACTTGTTACAAAAATTACCACACTAAACAGAAAATACTTATTCAAAGTCAGAGAAATACATCCTGTTACAAAAGGAAATATACAATTCAACATAATGACAGCCATTGGAACAACTCAAATTTACCACATTGAAATATAAAGTATTTATTCAAATGTGAGAGAAATACATACTTTTAATCCTACGCTACAACCCTTCCCCAACACAGAGAATGATAAACTGGACTATATACCCAAATTTACCATGAGACTTTATTGAAAAACATGTCATCTTAAGCTACGACCCTCCCCCAACGCAAACCTTCCCAACACAGAATGATAAACTGGACTATATGCCCAAATTTACCATGAGACTTTATTGAAAAACATATCATCCTAAGCTACGACCCTCCCCCAACGCAAGGATATTAAACTGCACTCTCACCCACTTTATTATTGGTTTCCAATCTAAATACTAGAACCCATAAGGATGCAGTAGATCCTTTCCTGATTGACAGCAATAGATCCCGATTGACATGATAGAAGATAAAGAACCCAACAGAAAAAGACTAATGTGCATCTCTCAAGCTTACTGCATTTCACATTTGAGAAGCTTCTTTTCCTTTTCGGTCAGGTGCAAACAGCCATTTTCTTCACCTTCCTCTTCCCAAGCAAGCAAAGGCAGAGTAGACCTGGGAGACTCATCAGTGGCCATTCTGTAAGTATGATATACAACACTGCTCTTTCCTGTAAGAGCTTCGTGGCTTGTCATGTCACAGATATATCCCTGTGGAAAAACTGGCTTGGTCCAAGAAGAACGCCCATTGTCCACACTAACATGAACTGAAATGGAGAATACCATGGGCCTGAAACAGCTTAATACCCTCTCCACCAGTGCTTCAAGGTCACAATCCTTGGGATTGTAGCCCATTGCCTCAAAACTTGCATAACTGAAACCATCCTCAGGCGTTACATGAATGGTGGAAATAGCTGCTCCTTCAAGGGCATTCATGGAGTACCCACATGGATCAAACTGAAAGTCACAAATCTTAGACTCGGGAAGAATATCGCTTATTCCTGAATTAAGTGTCATCTCCACTGCAGACTTGGAGGTATCCTTGTAAAAGACAGAGGCTTGTTTGTGGTCCAGTTCTGTCATGCACATCTCTAATGTATAAACTGGAGGAGCATTTCCCTCAAATGAAGCATCCTCAGCACTAGCAGTGTAGACATGCCAATTATACGCCTTTCCAGAATCTCCCATAACATACGCCTTGCCTCCGGAACCAAGCTTTCCAAAGTATTTATCCAAATAAGATACTTCCTCGCCGAAGCTGCGATGAGGAAATGGCTGGACTCCAGCGAAGATGAATGTCCCTCGAGTGTATTTAACATTTTTGACAGAGAGAGACAATTTGCTTGCATTTTTCAAAATCAGAGGAATGGAAAGAAGCAGCTTTGTAGTGCCACAAGTCTTCAGAACAAACTTGTACGGGTAAACAAACAGACTCGATTCAGACAGGACATATGAATCAAGATGCTCATTCGAGAGCTCAGACACAATTGTACATTGTGCCGCATCCAGCATTTCATCCAACTCAGCTCGAGTGAGCGCCCTCAGGCCCCTGCGTTCTGGATCATTAAAGATTGAAGGTGCAAAAAACTCGACCTCTAGTCGCTTTTCAAATCCTTCAAACCCAATTGCAGTCATCGGGGCAACAGAATCTCCACAGCCCACACCCATATTGAATTGCAAAGAAAATGTTACAGCCTTTGAAACCTAGAAATAGCAGAAAAATACAGACTATGAAAGTAGTTTTTATTGCGTTGGGGGGAAAGCAGCCACTCCAGAGGAGTGGGGAGCTAATCTAACAGCCGTGCAGCAAAGCTGCAGACCAGCTCCTAGCAGGACGACTGAACTTATTGAAAACACACCTAAACCTACAATTCCTACTCTACGAAGTCGACACAAGAGGTATCAGGATGGCTTGCGCACGCACTGCACAACAGGAAAACACATATGTTAGACTTTGTAAATATTATTTTGACAAAAAAATGAAAATAACTGAAACACAATACAATAAAAGTTTCAAAGCATGCTAGATTTATCATAAGCATGCTAAATTTATCACAAGAATATCCCTCAAAAGCTTTGCATCAACTTAGTTTCTCCATTTTGAATTTCATGACAGTATCCTTCAAGGCATCTGACTGTATCCCATAATTCCCGATACTATGCAAAAGGCAAACATGAATTGGAACATGAAGGGGTTATTTTGGATGGATCACTAAAACGATGCATTGGGATAAAATGATGGTATTTATACAATACCCTATCGATTATACCATGCCAAACTTTGCATGCAATACGGTATTTGAAAGTTTGGGGTATACTACCAAACAAAAGCAGAAATTTGGACTTCCAGACTTGTATGCAAGAAATAGAAAGAGACTAAAATGGATGAAATGCATGCAATGTTAGAACACCCCTTTACTCAGTTATGATTGAATGCATTATGCCAAAGCGATTCACCGCAAAATCTCTCGTATATAACAATATATATGCCTGTGCCAAAGTCATTCACTGCAAAATCTCTCATATGTCACAATATATATGCCTATGTCACAATATCTATGGCTAGGCATCAATATTATTAGAAGAATAGGATCTACAGCCAATACACCAAGGCAACATGCACTGGATGTTCAACCAGATTACCCATATTCAATTAATATCTAAGATTAAAAGAAAACTTACGTTGGAGTATGCAGCGCTGCGGAATTTCTCGATGCCACCGTTAGGTCGAACGTCTTCAATCTTGTAGCCTAAGGGAGTTTCGTATTGAGGGCAATTACTACTGGACTGCTTTTTACCACCTTTGGTCTCCATCAGAACATTCAGCCTTTCTGCAAATACAAAACAGAGGAAAAAACCGCAAGGATCAGTCAAAAATAATACATTTTAATCACAATGAACATTGAAAATATAACGAACAGGAAAAACAAACAAGCTAGAAAAATCGAAACTGGGACCTTGACAACCCTAATGGCTAACAGAGTCTATAAAACCCTAAAAACGTAGAAAGGATCTCAAATGAAATTGAGGGTGAAAACAAAAGAATCACAGTGCAGGTCAAACGATCGATTCCCTCGGACATTCAAAGGATGTTACTAAAAGAATATAAAAGCAGGGGAACCAGGGCCCTGAAAACCCCCACAGAAAACAAACAAACAAGGGGCTTTGCAACGAAACCATCGATCAGAAGATAATAGCCCGTATTCTCTGCGCCGACAATCGATCYGGCAGATCGAAACCCAGACTTCCCCAGCCCAAAGCAAACCATAAATCAATGAATCACCATACCTYTAGGGCTACAAATGAAGTACAGGGCAATACTCATCGAATTTAAGGGCAAACACATCAAAAACGTAAGAAAAAGCAATATAAACGCAGAGAAAATCAGGGAGAACCTCTTACTGTATATTAGGACTAACGATTTGAGCCTGGAAACACCTCCGATCCAATAAATTCCTCAGATTTCCCTCAGGAAACCAAACAGACACAGCAAAAACCCTTACGAAAATCACAATGAAAAATAAGCCCCGATAACAAGTAGCATGCAATTGAAGACTCCAACAATGTGCTTGTGTGAAAAGCTAAGGGGAAGGCCTCTATATAAAGGCCAGAGACGTGAGCGCGGACCTCTACTCCGATTCTTGTGGCTCACAATTATTTTCCTGTTTGAATAACCGCTAGTCTAAAGTTAGCGAACTCGCCGGCTCTGACTTGTCGCCACGCGGCACCTCGCTTATTACGCTTTCCATCGCTAATCTCAATAGTTGGCATTTTGCATTTATTGATCTGACTGTACGTTGTGATCCCTTTCCCTCACCACACGTTCTTTATGGTTATAAAAGATACCGTAGTTTTCTAAATTCCAATTTAAAATTAGTTTCCCAATTTCCAATTTTAAAAATTGACGAACATGCCGGACTCAAACTTGGCCTTTTAATATTTTTTTCTAAATTCCAAATTAAAAATAGTTTCCTGATTTCCAATTTTAAAATTTGGCAAACATGCAGACTCAAACTTAACTTGGCCTTATAATATTTTTCGGTGGATTGGGAATAAAATTAAAAAATTTAATTTTAAAATTTTAAATTGTTAAAACAATTTTAAGATTTTAATATAAATTTAAGTATTTTTAAATAAATAAAAAAAAGCATGTTAATTGTTAATTAATGGATTTTTTTTATCTCGAAAATTAGTAAAAAAATTGTTAGATCTACATATTTGAATTATTATTTCTGTATAATTAATAATAATGGTAAAGTCTACGAAGGTATACATACCCTATCCCCCTCTGGATTTGAACCTGTGATCTCTTAAGAAAAAACACATGTTCTTAAACATTAGGGCCACTCAAGACCCTTGAAGTTTTTCAGCATCTTGAATCCATTTTTACAATTTACTTTTACGAAGATTAAATATTTTATGATTTTAGCTTTTTTGGATTTGTCATTATTATTTGAATCTAATCATAAAAGTTTTGTTAAAATTACAATTTTGGATGGTTGAAATCATTATTTTTTATGTAAAAATAGATTCACTATCTTCTAATACTTTTAATTGCAACTTGGTTTTGCAATGATAAAGATTGATGTTTACAACTCCATCAATCTAAATTGATTCTCATCAAATTTTAGACAAAAAAATGTGGATTTATGTTCTTGTTAATTTGGGCAGCAAAAAAAAAAGTTAATTTGTAAAACATTTAAATTAAGACATTCATTATGGGCAAACAACTAATTTGAGGAAAAAGAAGTGCTCACTAGCAAGTGGTGAATGGATTGGACTCTTAACAAAAATCTAAATTGATTTCTCATCAAATTTTAGACAAAAAAAAATGTGGGTTTTTGTTCTTGTTATTTTGAGGAGCCAAAAAAAACTAATTTGTAAAACATTTAAATTAAGACATTCATTGTGGGCAACCAACTAATTTGAGGCAAAAGAAGTGCTCACTAGCAACTAGTGAATGGATTAGGCCCTTAACAAGGAGTAGATATTACAGTATACAGGGATTCTTATTGCTCCATTGCACCAACTCATAAATCGAGTAGGGTCTTGCACCATGCATGACATTAATTGATTTGGGTGAAATATAAATATTTTTCATTTATAATTTGTATCACTAAATTGTGTTTGGTTGCATCAAATTTCATTTTTTAGAAATGTTAATGAAACATTGTATGAATGGTTGGGTTATGGTGAATTGTCATCACTAATATTTTCACTTTGCGCTTTGATCATCATTTGCTAGATTGTGCAATTCATAAAATATCTTGAATCATTTCCTTAAAATAGCGACAAACACATATAGATATGTTTGTTACTTAAACATTCAATATTTTTTTTTTTTTTCTTTAACGAAAGTTTGAATCTCTTTGTTTTTGTCAATTGACTTCCATTTATTATAACACAATTAACATACCTTATCCCATCTAAAACAAAAACAAAGTATAACTAATAACATTCAAATTAAATTATTTCAATTAAAATGTTACAATTGGAAGATATCTATTTCACCAAAAACACCTATAACTTAGGCTTAACCCTAATCATTAACATCAATACAATCAATACAAAACATGTGATGTGATTGGTAAGATTTAAACCCTACCACAAATATTCCTCCACTTATGTACTTTCCTTGTGCTCTACTTCATTGGTTTTTTATTCAAACATGTAACCAATGTGGACCGTTATTGGGCTTTTTGTTCAAACATGCAACCTATGTGTTTTTCTTTTTCATCATTGATCATGGCATGCATGGGTAGAGAACCAAAGCAAACAAACAAAGAGGCTAGAAGTAGGGAGAAGGATCCATCCATTGAAAAGCCTTAAATCACATGAAGATAAAGAGTCACATTAATTAGGATCCAACTCATTGATTCCCCTGGTCGGCCACAAGAGATAACAACGTCTACCTGAAATGTCATTGGGGAATTACTTTATACCTCCAAGAAAGCAAAATTTTAACATTTGTCTCTTAGATGTTTCCTTTCCTTTTAACATTTTAAAATTTTAACATTTGTCTCTTAGAAAGCATAACTAAGAAGGTTCTTAGAAAATCATTAAATTATTGAAATTGGATTTGATTTCAAATATATGATAATATTTATTTAATTGTCTCTTGTCTTTATGGTGGTATTTGTTCTCAATAGTAGTCAAAACATGTAACTAAGCAATATTTATTTTTTATTTAAATGGGGAAATAAAAACAAAATAGATGGTTTAGTAATTTTTATTAGTCTTTGTCAATGGCCAAATACTATTGTAATGAGTTAGTCATATGGTAGTATTTGTTCCCAATAGTAGTCAAAACATGTAACTAAGCAATATTTATTTTTTATATAAATGGGGAATATTAAAACAAAATAGATGGTTTAGTAATTTGTATTAGTCTTTGTCAATGGCCAAATACTATTGTAATGAGTTAATCATTGACGTGGTGGTATTAGTTTAGGTAATAGTGATGAATTTTTAATTTTTATTTTATTTTTAGTGTTTAATTTATATAATCATAAATAATACTTATTATAGCAATTAAATTAAACTAAAATTTTTATCTTTTTTAATTATTATTGGATGTTAAGTTTAAGGTTTTATTGTAGGAGTAGATGTGATATGATTATTGGATGTCAAGTTTAAGGTTTTATTGTAGGAGTAGATGTGATATTATTGATAATATCATGTTTATTAAATTTATTTCTCAATGTTGTCAATTTTTTAAATATATGTTACTAAAAATATTAAAGCACTTTTGCTTTGTCAAGTGTCGGTTAATTAAAGTCTTTTCAGTGATAATTTATGAGTTGTTATGATTTGTCAATTGCAAATGCATACATGTTGGGACGAGCTAATAGTCATGTAGGGCAAGGCGATGAGATGTTTTTTCTTTTATTCTTTTTTTATTTTAAATTATGATTCAAACTCTTAAGACAAGAACGATTGTATATAACAATAAATTTTGCATATAAAATAATATAACATTTTAACTATTGATCCCCCACACACACATTTTAATATTTTTTTATGGAAATGGTTAATTTTTGTATTAGAAAGTTATTGCAACCTCACTCAACAACATAAGAATACAAAAAGAGAAGGATTATCCCACAATTTATAGTTCATGAATTGTCCAAAAACTTGCAAGTTAAATACAAAAGTTATCCTTGGTTAAGGATGTTCGGGATATTCTACTAGTATAAAGCCTATAAAAGACACCTAAAACTAGACAAACTTTGCAAAACATGATAAAACCTAGATTTAATTAAAAATATACTTGTTATGTGCTTCCTCTTGTTTCATATGAGAAGGGTGAGGATCTTGATCCATGCCAACCATGTCTACATCTTCAGGCATTTGGTGAAGAGACTCCCTCCTCATTGTATTTTTCAACACCTCAGCCAATATACACTCTAAAGTTGGAGATTGTTGACTAAGGGCTCCTAGCCAAATTTGAAACTTTACGAGGTAATACATTGCACTCATCCTCTAAATTCTCATTTTTTCTCTTCTACTACAATAGAGTTTCCATTACAACTACTAACTTATTGCTATGATTTTCCTCCTGGGCATGAATTCTTCATGTAATAGAGAAAATAGAAATTGCACGATGTACGTCCATAATCTCATACATAGGGAAATGCCCTAGATGATTATGGTTTTCCATGCATTCCAAGCTCCAAAGAGAATTATTCCAAATCCATCAGTTTGAATCCCTACTTTTAAAATCCCATGTCGACATTGAGAGCCACTCCAATTCCACCACCAATTTGGTACCATAAAACATAAGGGAAGAGATTGTAACTATGTAACTATGAGGTAGTGGTTCTGTCTACCAAGGTTGAGAAAGGATGCCTCCAAGTAAACACCATACACAAGTTGAGGAGAGACATTCCATGGACAAGGTTGAGATAATGGGTGCCTTTCAAAAACCAACCACCTAAAACATGCACAAAGAACACAGACTTCATTATCACTTACACTCATGATCTCAATCAAACCAAATTGAAAAAACCACTCCTTCATTAAACACAAAGTGTTCAATGATACATAGAATATAATGACCTTCAATTTCCATTTTCCCATTTATATTTCAATACTTAGACACTTATTAAAACTATTTTTACAACTTAACTAACAAGCACCTAACCATTACACTAATATTGACCTTCATTTCCATTTTCCCATCTATATTTCAATACTTAGACACCAACTTAACTAACAAGGACCTAACCATTACACTAAGATTGGTCTAAATTAGACTTAATCTCACATATATGGAAATATTTGTGTCCATTAGTTGTAAATATTACTTAATCGAATTATGGAAGAGTCGGAAAAACAAGGAATTTAAGTTTGAAGATTTTAAATGATGGATAAACTATATTCAAATGCCTTTTTCTGATTATTTTAATGCTATTTATTGTAATATCACAATCACATATATATATTTTATATTGCTCATCCCTTCCATCACATTAACATTTTTAGTTTATGGTTCCACAAGACTACATATCCTAAGAAGGTTCTTTTAAAAGTTATTTAATTATTTAAATATTGTGTAAATATTTGTGTCCATTAGTTGTAAATATTACTTAATCGAATTATGGAAGAGTCGGAAAAACAAGGAATTTAAGTTTGAAGATTTTAAATGATGGATAAACTATATTCAAATGCCTTTTTCTGATTATTTTAATGCTATTTATTGTAATATCACAATCACATATATATATTTTTATGTTGCTCATCCTTCCATCACAGCCGCATTTTAGTTTATAGTTTCACAAGACCCATATCCTAAGAAAGGTTCTTTAAAAGTTATTTAATTATTTAAATATTGTGTTTGAATTTAATTTATTTTTTAAATTATATTTGTTATTACTTATTCTTTAAAACACTTTTCATGGAAATTAGATAATAAAGTTCAATAAAAAAGAGATTCTATAATGTCTATCGTCTATTATACAGTTTGAGTGGGCCTAATGGTTAAGAACATGTGTTTCCTCATATAAGAGGTCACAAATTCAAATCCAAAGAGGGGTAGAGTATCTATACCTCTGTAGACTTTACCAATCAAATTGTTGGGTGGAGGGGGTCTCATACACCAATTTGATGTTTGGCTTGGTCGTGACCTTAAAAATATATTATTATTACTGGCAAACAAACCTAACATTGAGGCGTATTGAGGTCTATATAAAAATTTGGCATAGAAACCTTTATTATAAATGGCATTTAGTCCAATCAATAAACATTTAAACTAGAAAGTGATTTCATAAATTAAAGACTAAACATGTTCATACTAGCTAAAAATATATATATATATAATTGTGATTTTAACTATAGCATTCACTGAAATGTAAAAAGGATCTAACTTCTAAGTAGTAATCATTTTGCAAAGATTCCTTAATAATAGTGCTAAAAGAATGTCGTCAAATATCTCCACACCAAAAAAAAACCATGAGAAAGAAGCATTGCCCCAGGCATGGCATTCAAACATTCAAAAAAATATGGAAATCATCCCAAAGGATAACTACTAAGATACTCTCATTAGTGATCAATAATGTGAGAGAATCAAGGAGCTACCTCCTCTCTTGGCATTTAGCGCTACCTAGGCCTAAACAAATCAAAGAGAGAGGAATGATAGAATTCAAACCATATCAATTGGTGATCTTAATATCAAGAAGTCTAGGAAAATCATGAATTATCACAACATCATATCCCCCTTGTGAAGGAGAGACATTGTTGATTTTGTATGGATCCCACCTCTTCACCTCTCCCTTAAATATAATAGTTGCAACCCTGACATCTAGTTCCTTGTCCACTGATCTAGAACCACCAACATGAGAAGCTATAGATATCCCCTCAAAGTTAATATCTAGACCCTGCAAAGAAGAGACATTTGCTAAGACATCCCTAGAGTGATCAATATCCATTGCTAGCATCTCCCCTCTAGATTTCAAGAATAGGATGGAGAATTCTCTTGGAGCCTCAACACAAATAAGGAAAGATTGCATATCGGCAAGCATCTCCTTAGCAAGTAGTAACTAATTAGGAGAGGACTATTAAACCCTACAATCCTTTTCCTTGATCTAAGAAATATGATGTACACTCTCCTTTGTAGGGACACAATGATCCATCATATCCTCCACTCTACTCTCTACCCTGATATATGAATTTGGTGAACATCCTACAAATAGATTATTTTCCACACTAACCTTTGGACCCAAATTCATGCAATCAAATCCAAAAGGTCCATCATCTGGTCATGCCAGAGAGAAAGGAGAAACACTAGGGCATTTTCTCTTATGATTTACCTTTATCCTAGACATACATTCTCATACCAAATCACCATGAATCTTGCAAAAATGGAATCTAAATGGAATCTTTTTGTAATCCCATACCTAATATCACTACCCACCTTCACATTCAAAGATAATCTCTTTAGGAAGCCCACTTGCCAATTATATCTTGATCAAGATCCTTGGGATTCCCTACCGAGCAAGGGTTTATGAGAAAACATATTGAAAATGCCCAATCTTATCCCCTACCAACTTCAAAATTTTAGGGGAACATAAGTGCAAGGGAAACCCAAGAATTCTTACACAAAGAAGCTACAAATATTTTTTTTCCTTGGAAGAGTCAAAAGAATCAGACCAAGTAAATAAAACCAGTTCCATATCCTAAAAACACCAAGACCCTCCATCATATAGTGCATCTTGAACTTATGTTCTATAGAAAATAAAGGAGAAAAAACCCTATTGTAGAATGGAAATCTTGAATTTTCCTTTGGCCACAAACGCCCATGAAGAGCCAATCCAATCAAATCAGCTTTTCAATCACATGAGAAGGGCCACAAAAATACACTAGTAGGGTTCACACGGAAAGATCTTTCAAATATTCAGTAATCCAATCCTTATGGATTGAAATCTAAAATAATCTCAATGAGTGATTGCATTTGAAATGCTTTCTTGAGACATCTCTCCAAACTAGGGTGTTTTTAAAGGATTCAAATATTATACCTATGTATAATATTCTAGGCGGCTATTTCAGTTTGAAAAACCATATGTTTGTGTGTGTGTGTGAATATTAATTAAAAACCATATAATTTACTATTAAATCAATATAAATGATAAAAAAAAGGCAATCTCTATATATATCGTTTATCAAATACCACTACACTTCACAGAAGGAAAATAAAGACAAAGGTTAGCAATGATAACTATAATTATAATTGATATTTTTAATTATAGAAGGATGTGGATAATCAAATTTATGATTCATATTAAGGTCGTGGGTGCGGCGTAGTGGTAAGGTCGGTCATGTAACGACGGTCAGGTCTTGGGCTCGAACCCGAACATGGTCGTTGCTCACTGTTTGATTAATCGTTCCGAGCCAAGCTCACCACCTTCAAGGTCGTGGGTGCGACGTAGTGGTAAGGTCGATCATGTAACGACGGTCAGGTCTCGGGCTTGAACCCGAACATGGTCGTTGCTCGCTGTTTGATTAACCGTTCCGATCCAAGCTCACCACCTTTTACTCAAATACAATACTGCAAAGTGATGGACGCTCCGGCTCACGGCGTTCCCACGGCCAGGGTTAAACCCTAGCCGCCTCCTTTCTGCAGCTCGGCCTCTTGGCCGCAGCTGCTCTTTCTTCAAAGATCGCAGGCCTCTCTGCAATGGCGGTTCCCTCACTCAATGGACCAGGTCGCAACGGCTCCGCCCAACTCGGTTTTGCAGCTGCTCAGGCATGCGCGGCTCCTCTCGGCCCCGACCCTTCGAGTAGCGTTCCAACAACCTATAGGGATGTTGTTAAATCACAAACCTCAGTTCGCTCCTTCCCTTCTGCCTCGTGCTCGGTTAAAGAAGCTCCAACGATCTCTCTTCTCATGGGCCAGGAAGCTGAAGACGAGGAAGATTACTTCCGGGAAAATGCTTTAATCTGTCGGTTCAATGGACTTTGGCCACAGCTTGTGGATCTCAATGGCTAGATCTCAGCCCACTGGAAGCCTCTCATCAAGGAAGATTTGTTCATTCATCCCTGCTCGAAGGGTTTCTTCATTGCAGAGTTTGATCTCGCAGCAGATCGGGATTTGATCCTAGCCTCTTGCCCTTGGTTTTGGGGAAACTCAGGTTTGTGCATGATGTTTTGGACTCCTTGCTTCAATCCTCTGACTGTTGTTCTTTCTTCTGCTCCAGTTTGGGTCAGACTCCCGAATCTTCCCTTGCATTTTTGGGGCGAAACTTCTCTTCGAGATATTGGATCAGCATTAGGAAAGTTTTATTTTGCAAGCAAAGAAACTAGAATTCATAGCACCACTTCATATGCCAAAATCTGTGTGGAAATGGATTTTAGCAAAGGGTTTCCAGCAGAAATTATTTTGGGCTGCAAAAACTACACCTGGACCCAAAAGCTAGACTATGAAAGAATCTCATTGCGTTGCAGGGCTTGTTTCGAAACAGGGCACATAGCAGCTCAATGCACAAAGGGGAACAGGAAAGAGGGAAAGCAACAACGCAAATCAACATGGTGGGAAGGCTCCAATGAAGTTCATCAATTAATTATTACAAACATCCGAAAATCTTCTCCAGAATCAGACCCTCTGAGCCTTGATTCCAAAGGCACGTCTACTCTGAATCATTCCAAGAATGTCCCTCAATCGAAGAGTAAAGCCTCAACTTCTCTTGATCCGGGAATAGAAAGTATTAAGGCTTCAGACACTCCTGATACAAGAATAGAAAGCAAGGTACTCTCCAACTCCCCACCTCCTTCAAGTTGGGCAGACGAGGCTGATAAAGACGAAAAAGATGAAGCGGCATTGATATCCCCAAAGAAAGCAAGTCCCCCGGGCCAGGAAAATAAGGGGATAATTGAATCAACAACAACGTCTCTACCTGCCAAAGAAGGATGGACAACAGTGGAGAAGAGGAAAAAGACACCACCAGAAATACAACCAATGACGACCAGAAGTCGATCCGGAAAGAAAAAATAACCAAGAGCTTCTTTAGTCAATTATTAGGCTGTCAATTTATTCATGTAAGGAATCATGGAATGTAGTTTATTTGGAGAACTGGAAACATAGGAAAGTGAACATGAAATCTGGTAAGATAAATCGGAACTACACTTGGGATCTTTTTCTCTATGTACTTTTTTCAGGCAAGGCCGATGATCTTTTATCAATACAATCATAACCGTTTCTATTAAAAAATAAAATAAAAAAAATTATGATTCATATTGTTAATTATGCATATGAATAATCAAACTTATAAAGAAGTTTTGCACATGCATTTCAATTATCTCAACTCCTCTAACTTGTGTCATCAAACAATGTGATTTTTTTATCTTTTATAAATCAAATCTTTCATACAAAATCTAATTAATCATCTCCAAAATAATGAGATTTTTTTTTAAATCAAATCTTTATATAAAATTTAATTAATCATCTCCACAAATTGCCATAATATTTTTTATCAAGATTCTCTCAAATTTCCTAGATCTCCATGTATAAAGTATAAAGGTAATTTAAAAATCTTTTCACAAATAAATCCAATAAAACTTACTTATTATGAATGAAACTTTGCAGTGAGATGACAACTTTGCACTGATATATATCTACACATACTGAAATTTCTATGAAATTATCTTTAAATAAATGTTTCTTCCTAAATGTATTTTAGGAAATAGAGATGGTTCGTTAAAGAAATATGTCGACACTTCATGATTTAGTGTAAAGAGCATTGAACAATGAAGTTTCACATAATGATCAAGAGGTTCCTACAAGATAAAACAACACCCTTTATCGAATTGATGGACCTTTATGTCTACTTGAGGTGGTGATTACACCACCTTTCAAGTTAAAGTTAATATCCAATACCATAGTTAAGTAATTGATAGGGATGGGATTACATAGATGGACTATTTTCACCTCAACAATTAATGGACTCTTTTCTATATAGAATATGATTGGACTCTTTTCTCTATATAATATGGTTGGTTGGTAAGTACAAAAATAGTTTTATTAACAAATTAATATAACTACAAGCTAAAGTAATTAATAAGTATTTTTCTACAAGAAGGATTATTTTCAACATGTATAGCTACACAAAGATGGATCATTTTCTCAATATAATATGGATGGTAAGGTAATAGCCAATAAAGCCCAAGAACGAACTTCATAAATCCCCTTTATGAGACTAATTATTTGTGAATTTTATATGGATTGAAACTAGAATTGCTTTAATTCTTGTTTAGGCTCGTTTATAGGCACCAAAAAGCAATACTTCAATATTATGATTTTTTTAAAAGAAAGTTGATAACATTACATAGCTAATCTTATCAACTCCAAAGATTATTAACTAGTGCACCCCTAATACATACTATGGCATGTGTTAATGATGTGGGATACAAAGTTCTTTACCATGATAAATGGTTTCAAAGCTGTATTGTCTTTTACTCTCTTGAGAATGTATATGTGTAGGGAATGTATATGTGGGTGGAGTGGGGTGGATTTATTTAATTAGTTGAATTATTTGTTTAAGATGTGTTTTTTTTTAATAGAGAGGCTATATGTCAGAGGTTCAAATCTAATTGAATCACTTGGGGTTACTAACTAATATTGTGGCTAATAATTGAGTTGCTCTCTATCGAGATATTTCAAGGAAGAGGGGAATCCTCCAAAATTTTTCATGGAAAAATAAAATAAAATATATATATATATATCACGAGATTGAATGGTTATATGAGACATCAAAGTATACATATAGTGCATCATTTTCTAAGAGATTAAAGAAAACAATTTATGATAACTAGAGTTAGCGGTGTAATGGAAAAACTAAAACTATGGACTTGGTCTACTCAATTAGATATAGTTCCCTTCACTCCAAAGGAAGGGTTAGTTTCCCATTGACTCTACTCTCAACCTTGACTACCTTGTTGTACCTCCCATTAGATCTTCCTGAAATGTTGATTCCCAAACTCTTATATGCAAATTCGATGTCTCCTTGATTTGTGAGTATGTTGCATAATGTAGGCAAAAGTGTTGCTTAGTTTCTACCTTGTCATTTCCACATAGTACTTGGCATAACCTTTCCTTCCACAACTCCTTGGGTTTTTCCCATCCTCTTATTGCACATCTCAACTTGTGTGAGTTGATTCTTAGTTGTGCCATTACTTGATTTCACGCCATGGTATGTTAAGCTTCAAGTAGATTTGCACTTTGATCTCCTTTTGTCTCTTGAAATTGTCTATATACTATTGTTGTTTTCTTTTGCATGTTTTCTCCATTTCCCCTATATTTAGAATTCTTGTACATGACATTTTAGTGCATTTTTTAATCAATTAGGCACCTTTCCTCTTCTACATCCATAGGCTTCAAATCATTTTTTAACTATCAATTATGTCTTTTCTTCCTCCCTCTTAGCTTATCTTAGTTGATATTAACCAAAATCTTTCCAGTATCCATGGTTGCCATTTTATGTATGTATAGAATTATTTTTCTTAGTGCCTCCAATTCTATAGGGTATAGTCATGTTTCAATAAAGAATATCTCTTGAGGGATGTTGTTTTTAACTCTTAGACAACTTGTTATCAAGTGTTTTTTTCACTCGCTCGACCAAGTTGTTCCAACTGTCTCTAGATATACATGGTCCCCACACTTCACTTTCATAAAGAACTATCGGGGTTATGAGCACTTGAAAGAGGGAGCACAACATTTTCCAATCCCAAACATCTATTGTCATGTATATGCTTTGCATTGTTTTCCTCATGCATGCATCCCACCTTAGCTTCCCATTGAAGTTCAATCCAAAATATTTATAATTTTGAGTTATCTCTAGTGGCTCACCTCTTAATATTATTCGTGGTTGTTTTTGTGCATTTTTTATAGTGATAATACTATTATCTTAGTTTTTTCCATGTTCACGTTCATTCCAACCTCAATGCAAAATAACTTTAAGGTCTCTAGGTGATCATGTAGGTTGCATAATGTCCTAGTTATTAGTGTCATATTGTTCACATGCAACAATATCTTTATGATAATCCTCGATATGTTCACCCCTCCCCAATATTTCTTATTTATCCATTCCTCTAGCTTATCTATGTAAAGACCAAAGTGAAGGGAAGAGGGGAAACCCTATTTCACCCCAATGTCATTCTTGAATATCTTTAAAAGACCCTTTAGTGTAGTTCTAGTTTTAGCCTTTATCTACTCATATAACTTGTGTATTATTTCCCTACAACCATATAGGACCTCCATTTTTGTCAATCTCTCCCTTGGGACAATGTTAAAGGTCTTTATGAAATCAACAAAAACAACATTGTAGCTATTCACATTTGGTGTCCCAAGTCTTTTCTATTATATTCTTAAGTGTGAGTTAATGATCAATGGTGGAGTTTTTTTGCTTGGAAGCCAACTTGTCCTTTCATTTTTTTTTCCTTTGCCTCTACCCATTTGCTCACTTTTTCCTCCACAATACCTATATGAGTTTGGTAAACATTATATTGAACATGATGGTTACTTTTTTTCCCAGAGGCTTGTTTCCTAGCTTCTCAAGAACCCCTCTTTGACCATATTACATAGTAGATATATGATGTGTCAACCAAGGGAATCCTTTCCCCATTCCAAGTACTCTACTTACAACACATTGATGTCTTTTTAGTTTCCCAATGTGATCCGGAATGGATCATTATATAATTTGTCATCTATCTTGGTACTTTTTGGGTGGAAACATTGGAGGAATTGGCTTGCAGGACCCATTTTAGGGGGCAGGTCCCATTTTGGTGATTTGGGGTATAGAACCTTCCAAATCCAATTCGAGACATCGAAAAACACTTTTTGGGGTACAAAAATTGTGAAAAATAACCTCAATCGGAGTTTGTATCCACAAGTTATGCCTCATGCAAGCTAGCCCCCATTTCTCTCACATGTGGGGCTAGTCACGTGTGGAATTTCAAGAAGATTCTAGAGGTTCCAAAACCCTAACACTAATTGATGGTTGAGGCATGCAAAACCCTTACCCTAACCCTAGATGGTTATCAAGCTATGTTAAATATTGGGCCACTAGGAAGAGAAGGGGTTCCATTATTTTAGTATTGTTATTGTTCCATAGTTGAGTAGAGCATCTAGGAGTGGATTATAGAAGAATAACGAAGGAGGTGAGAGTTTTTGTAGCATCCATACAAACCACAGTGTCCAACGAAACTCCATAGTGAGTGCCCTTTTCTTTATGCTTTCATTTTATATCTAAGAAAAAGAGAGCAGAGCATAGGCCCCACCTTCTAGCTAGGTTTTCTCCTATATCAAGTTTTCTAGGTCACATCGTGTGTTCATTTGTATGGATGGTGTGTTCATTTTCTTGTTCTTTCATTTCAATTTTAGTTATTTCCATAAATTTGAACAATGAGTTAGTAATAATAAATATGAGAACTATGGTAACAAACTGCTTAATAAAAGATTTCAAAATATTGTAAGGTTTATTGTGACAAATTGTACTAGTGGAATATCCATGGTAGTCTACAAATCATATTGGTATCATTTAAGGTTCTTTGGGGATTTTGAGGGATGCTGTAGGATCCAAGAATTGGCTTAAGAAGGAAGGTGTAGAACCTGAGACATGGTGGATGAGTCCAACCATAACAACACTAAAGATGAGGTGGAGGATAAATTTATGAAGTTGGAAGAAAAATTCACTAATATTTCTCGCAATATGGCCCTCCTCGTGGTGGCTTTAGTGAAAAATTTTGGACATTTCAAGGAGGTTGGAGACTCTAACTTAGAAGTTGGATCAGATGACAAATCAACAGATAATGAAGACCCAATAAGGGAACCAAAAAAGGAACCTAAGAAAGAGCAACCAAGTTCTAGTGTAATCACTTCTTCACAATATCTGTTTAAAATGGAAGAGAAAGTGGACATCAAACCCTAACAAGGTGAGATTGATGCCATTAAGTTGATTCATTGGTTGCAAAAATTAGAAGTTTATTTTAGTGTCCATAATATAGAAGAAGAGAAAAATATTTCATTTGTATGATTAAAAATAGAGGTCCATGCACTAACCTAGTGGGAAAGCCACATGGAGACACTTAAGTTGGAGGGTGATCCATCAGTAACTAAGTGGGAGGTGTTCAAAACCCTCATCAAGTCCCAGTTCTAGCATATTGGGTATGTAGAGGACTAATGTATTCATTGGCATCACTTCAGGAAAAGGTAAGGGTAGAGTGTGCAAGAGCACACCACCAAGTTTAAAAAAATAGTGATTATGTTGGGTATATTTCCCAAGAACCTAGAGGTACTCCTCAAGTATCTAGGGTGTCTATATAGTTATTTACAGAAGCAAGTGATGTTATTTAAACCTAGGATAATTGATGAGTCCTATGTGAAATCATGATACTTGGAGAATATATGTCATAAGAAAGGACATCCAAGTGGTTCCAAACAAAAATACCACCAATATGCTTCCAAGGAAGGGAAGAAGAAGTGGAAAATAAAGGATGAGAAGACAACATCCACTAGATCAATTCAAGGATCCAAACAATCATTGCTAACAAATACTCCTCTTTGGTATGGGAACACGGATGCTCCTCATTGGTATGGGTGCACTAATGTTCCTCTTTAGTATTGTAGCATCCCCAATGCCAATATGGACCATGCCACATAAAATTTCAGCCTCTGATACCACATTGTTAAATAAAAATGCTCTGCATATGAACATAAATGCATTCCTAACAACATATAATTTCAAGCATAAATATAACGAAGAATCCCACAACAATTTTAACTCAATTATACACACAATAATAAATAAATTACACAAGAAGACACTTATATTTTGTAAATGAAACACCAATTGCATGCATACCTCAGAATTTCCTCCCAGCCATAGATTTTGATGCTCGTAAACTCTCAGCAACACGTCACCCCCGAGTTGGGGATAAAAATCTAGCAAGGCAGAGGAATCCTAAGCTAGGATAAGCTCTATCAGCAACATAAATAATCATACTAAGGTGCCAAATCTAGCAGTCATCCTACAACCTCTCATTCCCCATAGCATATCCCACCCTAGGAAGTGTGTCCCTTCTTTTCTCAACAATACTTCAATTTCCCCCCTTCCCTTCGAGGCTTCAACAAGAGGCCGGACATGAAGTCTCAGATCTTTGTAGCTGCAGCCTGGCACCCGATGGGAATACAATTCCCATCATTACATGATTAATATCAGGTACATACTTTTTAAGCAAAGACACATGGAATACATTATGAATGCACATGGATGCAGGCAATGCAAGCATGTATGCAATAGGGATAATTTTTTCTAGAATCTCAAATGGCCCACAATAATGTGTTGCTAGCTTTGAACAGTTCCCCAACTTCAAGGAACTTCTCTTGGAATTCACTTTCAAGAACACATGGTCACCCACTTTAAACTCTCTCTGAGTTCTACCCTTATCTACATAGCTTTTTTACCTATATTGGGAAGCCTTTGAATTCTACTTTATCTTCACCATTTGTTCTTCCATTTCCTTAAGTAACTCTGGCCCAACCACTGCTTTGTTTCCTAGGTAGTCCCAGCTCACTGGTGTATTGCACTTTCTACCATACAATGCTTCAAATGGGCTCATCTTTAAAGATGTTTGATACCCATTATTATAAGCAAACTCAACCAAATGTAGAAAGTCTTCCCATTTTGATGGTTTATCCATCACATACATCTTTAACATATCTTCAATCACCTGATTGACCCTCTCTATTTTCCCATCTGACTCTAGATTACATGTTGTGCTAAAGTTCAAATTTGTCCCAAATCCTTTGAACAATCCTTTCCAAAAGTTTGATGTGAACTTGGGATCTCTGTCAGAAACAATTGCCATAGGAACACCATGTAGGTTGGAAATTTCCTTCATATAAATATAAAAAATGTTTGTTGCCTTGTGAGTTAGCTTCATTGGGATAAAATGGGTAGCTTTTGTAATCTTATCCACCACCACCATGATACAATTATGTTGCTTGGTTATTCTGGGCAGTTTAGTGATGAAATCAATTGTTACAACTTCCCATTTCCACTCAGGAATGGGTAATGGTTGTAGCAGACCAACTGGATTTCTATGCTCAGCCTTTACTTTCTGACATTCTAAGAACCTAGCTTTATAATCAACCAACTCCTTCTTCATACCAGACCAAAAATATTGTCTCTTGATAGCTACAATTGTCTTCTGGTAGCTTGGGTGCCCAACATAAGGCACATTATGCATTTCTTTTAGCACCAAATTTTTCAGCTCCTGATAACTAGGCACATATATTGTGCCCCTGTACATAAGGATTCCATCCTCTCTTAGCTCATAATCTTCAATTTTCTTCTGATTATTACCTTGTTTTACTTTTTCCCTTATTTTCACATGGTGTTCATATGATTTTGCAGCCTCTAAAATATTTTCCTTCAAATAAGATTTGTACATGCTAATAGTTGTAGCATGCATCTCATGCACCCTCCTGATAAGTGCATCAACCACCTTGTTCTATTTTCCTTTGATATTCTTTATATCAAATTCATACTCACTAAGGAACTCCAACCATCTACTTTGTCTAGCATTCAAAGTTGGTTGTCAAAACAAATATTTCATACCATTATGGTCTATCCTCAATTCAAATCTTCTTCCCATGAGGTAGTGTCTCCACATATTCAAGGCATGCACTATGGCTGCCAATTCTAAATCATGAGTGGAATAGAGTCTCTCGTTCTCTTTCAACGTCCTTGATTGATAGCATACCACATGCCCATTTTGACTAGGAACTCCTTCAAACCCTTCCTTGCATGCATCAGTGCATGCAACAAAATCTTCATTTGGATCAACAATCCTCAAAATTGGTGCACTTGTCAACAAGTTCTTCAAGTGTTGGAAGCTTCTTTCACAATCAGATGTCCACTCAAACTTCACACCCTTCTTTTGCAAAGAAGTGATTGGGTGTGCAATCTTTGAGAAGCCTTCAATAAATCTTCTATAGAAACCTACAAGTCCCATGAAAGATATCACCTATGAGACATTCTTTGGTACTGGCCATCCCTCAATGTCTCTTATATTTTTCGGATCCAGTATCATCCCTTCCTCTGATATGATATGGCCCAAATAATGTATCAACCTCTGATAAAATGAGCAATTGCTCAACTTTGCATACAACTGATGCTCCCTCAATACTTGTAGCACCATCCTCAAGTGTTGATCATGCTCTTCTTCAGACTCAGAGTAAATAAGCATGTCATCCAAAAATACAGTGACAAACTTATCTAAGTAATCTCTGAAAATACCATTCATTAAACACATGATGACAATTGGTGCATTTGACAACCGAAATGGCACCACTATAAACTCATAATGGTCATACCTCATTCTTAAGGTTGTCTTGTTGATATCTTCTTCCTTAATTCTCATATGATGATAACTTGATCTAAGGTCAATCTTGGAGAATATCTTGGCACTTTTCAGTTGATAAAAAAGATCATCTTTCCTTGGCAAATGATACTTGTTCTTTAGAGTTACCTTGTTTAGTTGCCTGAAGTCAATGCAAAGCGTCAACGTTCCATCCTTCTTTTTCACAAATAATACTAGGGCACCCCAAGGTGACACACTTGAGCGTATATACCCTTTCTTTAGAATCTCTTCAAGTTGCATTTTTAATTCCTTTAACTCTGGTGTACTCATCCTATAAGGAGTATTGGATACTAGGGCTTCTCCATGCATTAGATTGATATATAAATCAATATCTCTCTTGGGTGGCAACCCCGATATTTTTCTAAATACATCTTCAAACTCTTTTAGGACCTAATAGTATTCAATGTTTAGCACTTTATCCTTAGTTGCCTCCTCCATATGAGATGCAAATATTTGGCAGCCTTTCCTGAAGCTTTTCTTCAGCTGCAAGGCTTAATATTCCCTGATATTTACTGCCCTTAGAATACCTTGAACTGTCATCAAGTTCCCTTCCTCATCCAAGAAAGTAAAGGCCTTGTTATAACAGTCTAGGACAACATGATGTGTGTCCAACAAATCCATACCAATCATAAAATCATATGAACCCAATGGTATGATATTCAAATCTACCCTAGTGCTTTGTCCATTCATGTCCATTGGACAGTCCTTAACTATCTCGTTAATTCTTCTTTTAGCTCCTGTAGCTAGCTGAACCAACCAAGATTTCCCAAGCTTGCTTCTTGGAAAATGAAATCTTTCCACCATCTTAGGATCTAGATAACTATGACTATCTCTTAAATCAATTAAAATAACAATGGGTAGGTCATTGATCTTACCTTCCACTTCAATCATATGAGATTGAAACTCAGATTGCTTGTTATCCATGGCTACGTAGATCCTCGACACATTTCTTCCCATGTCCTCCACTATATCAGCTTGTTGTACATTGTGAACAAATCCTCACTTTTTCACCTCTGTGAGGGAAATCTCTATACATATGCTCTCCTTCACAACCCCAACATTTAATAGGTTGTTTCCATGGTCTTTTGCCCATTTTTTTTTTTCATTTTGAGCTCCTTGGAAGCTGGTTGTCCCTGAGGATTATTTTTGAAGAGTGGTGGCTTGGTCCCTTCTTCCTTTGCTCCATATTTCCTTTTTTCTTATCTTTCCAATCCTTTTGGAAAGTTGGTCTTCCTCTATGTTGATCATATAGGCATTTATCTCTCCTTATATTTTCCTCTAGTTTCTTGGGATCATCATTTTGTATCTTATCACTGAAAATTGATGGCAACCCACTCAAGTACCTTTGAATCTTGACCTACTCATCCTTGATGAAGTCAACATATTTTAGCATCTCTAGGAATCTCCTTTCATACTCATGGTCATAGTCCCAAGCTTGAGTTCGAATAAATCCTTCATATTCCTATCATAATAATGCTTGGTCAAGTACTTCTTTTGAAAATACCTTTTGAACTCCCAAGTAATCTTCTTCTCATCAATGTGTTGTACTTGTACAAACTGGTCCCACCACATTGATGTTTTTCCCTTCAACTGATAAATTGCAATTCTCCCTTCTGCCTGTGAGGAGTAATTGTGTAATTGAAAGTATTTCATCATCCCCAAAAACCAAGTCTTTGCATCCTCATCCCTCTTGTGCTCACTATCAAAGGTAGGGAGCTTGATCTTATTCATTTATCCTTGTAGCTCAACTACCCTAGACCTCTTCTTATTCTTTTTGACAAGAGATGATCTTAGAATGTTGTTTACTCTTCTAACCGGGTGTCTTGGTAAGTGATGATGGTGTCTACCAGGACCTTCAGATTCTCCTCTTCTAGCATGAGATCTATGACTCCTTGGTTTTCTTAATTCTACCTCCTTATCCATTTTCTTCTCTATTTTGTCCAAACTCTACAAAATTTTTATGTTGAAGCCATCTTGTTTCTCCTTGGATTTCATAAGCCTCTCATTATCAACTTTATAACTTTGGACATATTTTTGCAGACTCTTTATAGTCTCCACCAAATTCATTCTCTCATCCTTGCCTTCTCTATTCCCATTGGATTATGTCCCTTCATTACCCATGCTGACACACAACCCTCTGATTTCATATTCATGACTGTAATTTATTTGTGCCTCTTCCTTGCCTCTTTTCTCATTGTTGATTCTGATCTATTCTATTTTCCCTTAACTTTGCAAAATGTGCAGGCAATAGGATTTGTTAGACTATAATAATTAAAGAAACCTATTAAGATTATGCACCATTATGCTATGTAAATACACTGTAAATAATATTTCCAATCTCTTATGAATGTGACTATCTCATTCACATTTTTGGGTGAATATATGGACTCCTATGTCCAAGACCTTTCCAATGACTTCTTTCTTGCTCAATTCTGAGATATGAGAAGAAAGTTATGGCCATTTGATTATTACTCATTTCCTCCTACTCACCCTTCAACCAAGTGCAATTTTTAGCCGTGCTTATGAATCCTTTCACATGCTCCTTTGGAATTTTTATAGGATCTCAACTAGGTTCCTTCATGACCATATTTTGGACATTCTATCCAAGTTTCACCTTCATCTAAGCTCCAAGATGCTAGATACAACCAACTAAAGTTTAAGGCCAATTTATATTTTTAGCCCTAATTGCTACAGGATCCTGCTACGTCCTCCTGTGCAATTTTAGGTGCCCATAATTTCAATTTAACTCCATGGATGTATTCTATGGCTCAAGAGAATTTTGTAGATTTCTCCTATGCCCCAATATGATTATGGAGCAAGAAGTTATGGCCCTCAAAATGAAATGGTACAAAAAAATTACCCTCCATTGTTTGGCCTATAACTCCCTCATATATGCTCTGTTTTACGAATAGTTTGTATCATTAGAAATCTCTCTCCAATATCTATCATTTTAGATGGACATTCAATTTTGTATGAATTTGATTTTCAAAAAATGTTGTTTAGGCCTCCGAAAATGGCTTGCAAGAACATGACCTAAAAAACACCTAATTTTTTGAGCAAAATTCACTAATTTATGTAAATTTTAGCTGACTTATGCTAAATGGGATGCTGACGTGGAATCTTGAGTCCACCTAGCTTCTTGGGGTGGCACCATGTCAGCCTCTACAAACCCAACCTTGCCCCATCAACCTCCCTCACCTTTTATCCTCCTCTTTCCCCTTGCCTTACCTCTATTGGTGTGAACATGATTTTAATTTTCATGCCCCAAATTTATGTTGCCACGTGCCACCCAATCATTAGTCATCGAGATGGGTGGATCCCATCTCGTACCAATTATTTGGTGCATGCAACTTGGAAACTTTTTTGATCCAACGACTGAGGATCAGAGGGTGTCGACGGTGATCAATGGTCACCATCGCATCACCCCCCCCCGGGCCCTACTGACCATTAACCAGAAGGGGAAAGGGGTCCACAATGGAAATCGGTGGTGCCCCCCCTTGATGATGTGGTGGCTTGTGGTAAATTTTTCCCCCCTAGTGGTTTCCAAAACCACCAGGGGACCCCCCCCGGCATCAAAGTTTTGTGGGTCTGACTCACAATTTCGCATGACAGGCATGGACCCGCTATCGCAAATCCACCTCATCTACCACCTACCACTTGCCACATCTGCTATTGCTGCCATTATGTACCTGAAACCATGGAATTACACGTCACCCCTCTACCACACCAGCTGAAACGTGGCCCAACGTCATGCTAGCATCATCGTATGGAAAAATAGTCAAAATTTTCCAAAATTTCCAAATTTCTCATTTTTCCCAAAATGCCCAAAAATACATAATTTCAAAATTTATTTTTCGGGCTGCCATTGAAGCTCTGTATTTATATTTGTATAACCAAATTCTTCCCTATGAGTGACAAATTAACATCTACACATGGAATTCGACATCCTTCAAATTGAATTCTCCATAATTTAACTACAAGATTTGGGGATTTTGCCCATTTTGGCCTAAGTCTGCCCAATTCCACCATGGGCGCTCTGCAACTTTGAAATTCGACCATCTACAGGGTCAAGAATACCCAATTATAGATTTAAATTGGGGATTTTTAATTCCCGTGCTTGATTCTTGCAAATTATCCGTGAAATTTCCTTAATTTCATTACAATAATTTCGTCAAACAAATTGAAAACAAACTCTAGAAATTAATTTTATGCAATTTTCGTCTTCAACACTCTACTAACTTGGACCATGTACACTCAATGTCGAAATCAGAGCTTTGATACCACATTGTAGCATCCCCAACACCAAGCTAGGCCATGCCACATAAAATTTTGGACTCTGATACCACATTGTTAAATAAAAATGCTTTGCATATGAACATAAATGCATTCTTTTTTTTTTTAACTGAAACGGATGTATCTTTATTTGAATTGGTAGGAATTTTGACTTACGCCATTGCTGCCATCATTACATTGCATCTATTTCTGTTCCATGTTACATGCTGCAGAATCCTCATGGGTTACATAGATGGATAGAGCTATCCCCGTTTATGAGAATTTGACCTTTCCCAAGTGTACAACCCTTGTT
>SNQJ01S0054893.1:99726-113601 GCA_010110895.2 Picea sitchensis | reverse complement strand
CACAATTAAAACAAATTAAAGGAAGCTTACCTCTATACCTACCGTTGGTTCCCTTGTTCAGTCTTTTGACGAAGTTGGCCACTTCTTCATCATCTTCCGAGACGTCATTGCTTCTGCTATATTCTTATTGTTCCTTTTTATTTTGCTTTGATCTTTTGGATGCTTTGAAGTATTCTTCTTTTACATCTAGATTTTCTTGTTCAGTTCTCATTTCATATGCTATGAAGATTCCATGCAGTTTGTCCATGCTTATTGAGTTTATATCTGATCTTTCTTCTAGTGATGATATCTTAGGGTTGAATCTCATAGGAAGATATCTCAGTACCTTTTGAACAATTACAGATTCTTCGATTTCTTCTCCCAATCCTATGATTTCATTCACTGTTTCATCAACTTGTAAGAAGTAGGCTACAATATTCTCATCTTCCTTCATTTTTAGTTTTTCGAACTAACCTCTATAAGTTTGAAGCTTTGTTGCTTTGACTTTTGTATCTCCTTCATAAATATTTTGAAACTTGTCCCAAATCTCTTTAGCGGATTCACAATGTGAAACTTTGGTAAAAATCGTATCACTGAGACCATTAATAAGTGCATTTGTAGCTTTGGAATTATTCTCACCGAGTTTTATTGCTTTGTCATTTGTTGGTGGAACTGTTGGTGTTGTGTATCCATCTACAATTGATTTCCAAACTTGAAATCCATGTGCCTGTATATATGTCTTCATCCTTATGCTTCAAAAAACATACTTCTGTCCATCAAACTATGGTATTCCATTTGTATACAAGTTGGTACTTTCCATGATCTACCTTTTAGTGGTTAAATTGATTTCTGAAGGAACTTGCTCTAATACCAATTGTTAGATTATTGAGAGGGGGGGTGAATCAGTAATAGTGTAATTATAATCTTTTTTCTCCAAATAATCCAAGTGTTATATCAATGTAGAATTATTATCTAATAATGAGCCATTACAACTGAACAATCACACACATACACAATACACCAGTGTTTTACTTGGAAACCCATATCAGGAGAAAACCACATAATTCTTTTTCTTATATGTCTTGAAGAATTACATTCATTGGAAGCACCAACTTCCTTTGTTTTCTAGCTGCAATTGGAAGGAGGCTCCAACCCCCGAGTTTCTCAGGCTACAACATTAGAGAAGCTCCAAAATCCCAATTCTCTGGCTACATCCAGAAGGAGGCTACAACCCCCTATGTTCTTCGGCTACAACCGGAAGGTGGCTACAACAACCTGTCCTTGCCCCGTCCAACCACCCTGAAGTAGAAGTAGAATGATGGAACCATTGTCAACCTATCACTGTTGTACAACTGTATCAACTTGTACAAATGACTTGTATCCAATCTGTACAATTTCCCTGTAATCAATATGTACCTAAACTGAACATGTATCTACAAAAATTACAATAGATACGCGACCTGTAATCTTGTAGCCCACGTATGTACGTGCCCTATCCATTATGAAGCCGGTGTATGTACACTACAAAACTATTATGTACCCTACGTATGACTTCTGAAAACTGGGGTTTCCTTTTCTTGAAAACTTCTGACCTTTTGTAACTTCTTTCACATAGATCTGTAACATGTCACTGTATCCAGACTGTAACTGTACCTTGTGCATGCATCCTCATATATAACCTTTACACAAGGAAAGTATATCTCTCTCTTGTCATATGTCATATAGGTATGTGTAATCATGAACAAGTATAATATCCCTCACATGATCTTAGTCATCAACCCCTTTCTGATATTCAGTCTCTCAATACATCAACTACTACACAAATACAAGATTTCAACCATGTACCATAAAAACCCTTAGCCATATGCTAAGAAATACAAGATGTGTGTCATAAGAAGTATCAATGATGAACATACCAACACTGTAATTCTGTAGATCTGACTTATGTAGAAGATCACATGTAGCCACTAGTCTTTCTAGGGAGAGTCCTCAAATCTCCATTACCATTCCTCATGCATACATCAAAATCCAACTATTCATAGAAATAAGACATACCTTTTCAACCAATGAATGGATCTGATGTATCTGAGCACTTTACACCTTCCTGGGAGCTTGATCTCAGAATCTAGAACCTCTACATATTCACCTCTTTAAGTTTCCATGGATTTACCAACATGTACACACCTTGTACATAGACAGCCCGCGTATAACTCAACATGTACGCACCTTGTACACAGACAGCCTGCGTATAACTCAACATGTATGCATTTTTTAGATAGATAGCCTCCGTACACCTCAAAAAATAGGGTCTTATTATAATTCTGAGAATTTCGTCGTCAACCCTTCATGCTACCTCAGAAGTTTTCCACTTTAGATGTATCCACAAGTATTTACAAGAAGCTTTACACAAGAAAATAGATATACAATATGTACAAGTGTATTTTTTATGAGTGAGCTTTGTCTCTTATTTATATCTTGATGTAGCCTTACACTTTCCTTATTTTAGGGCTTCTTCATTTAAAATAGTTTCTTTTTGCAAAGAACTTGGACTCTTGGGGGCTTCTATAAGACTCATGAGGGTTCTCCAACTTCATATGGTCATAACTCTCTAACCGTGAAAATTTATGCAATGTTCCACATACCACCAGAAATGAGATGACAAGAACTACCCATCTAGGATAGTTTCACTCACAAATTCACTATCCTTCATCTCATTATTTCTTGAATAAACATGGGTTATCTCACTCTGCAAATCATCTTCCAGTGAGGGATTTCACCATAAGGGGACCACTTTGGAGTTCATCCATTTTTACTTCTTATCAACCATGACAAGACAATAATGAGTCATCTTTACATCAAACAAACTTGGGTCCATTACCCAAACCTTGTGCTACAAGGCTTTCTTCAAGGGTTGACATCAATGACAACCAACCTTAATAAAAAATATCCCCCTTTGGCATTGACGGAAACACTCTGATACAATACTAAAATCATATCACTCATGCTCCCCCTGGAACCATGCCTCTGTCCTCTGTATCTGATAAATCTTCTCCCCCTGGAACCATGCCTCTGTCCTCTGCCTCTGTCCTCTGCATATGATAAATCTGCCTCTATCCTCTTCCTCTGTCCTCTGCATCTGATAAATCTCTTCTCCTTTTTCATTAATGAAAAAGGTATCTTTACATCCGGGGTTGCTCCCCCTGACTGAACTGTCCTCTTATGTTTCTTCCTCGTGTAAATCTAAGACATTTAAGATAATAATTCAAAAAGAATTCATTTTGGAGTAGAAATAAATCCAAGTCTCTGGCGAAGATATTCAAAGGATTCCCATGGAAGTGGTTTTGTGAAGATGTCTTCCACTTGTTCTTTTGTGCCCACATACTCAAATCCGATGTTCTTTTCTGCAACCTTCTCCCGTAGAAAGTGATACTTGATTGAAATGTGTTTCGTCTTGGAGTGTATCATCGTGTTCTTTGAGATATTGATGGCACTTGTATTATCACAATAGATTGGAAAGGGCTCATCATACTCAACTTGTATATCTGTCAGAGTTTGTTTCATCCAAAGAACCTATGTACAACATGCTCCTGTTGCAATATACTCTGCCTCAGCTATAGATAAAGATATTGATGATTGTTTCTTTCTTAGCCATGATACTAAACACTCACCCAAGTAGAACATTGCTCCACTGGTGCTTCGTCAATCATCAATACAACATGTTGAATCTGCATCTGTGTAGGGAATAAGTGATAGATCCTTTCCTTTTGGATTCCATAATCCGAACTCTTATGTTCCTTTGAGATATCCGAAAATCCTCTTCGTTGCTAACACATGTGACTCCTTTTGTGCTGCTTAAAATCGTGCCACATGTCTAACTGCCTGCATTGCATCTTGTCTGGATGTTGTCACATATAGTAGGCTGGCAATCATTGACCTGTATTGCCTCTGATCTGTAGACTTTCAATCATCATCTTTGCTCAACTTGCAAATGGTTTTAATTGGAGTGATAACTGGTTTGCAATCTTCCATTCTAAACCTCTTTAGCATTTATCTGATACACTTGGCTTGAAAAATAAAGATTCCTTGGTTGCTTTGACATATTTGAAGTCCCAAAAAGAAGGATAGTTCTCCAAGTAATGACATTTCAAATTCATTTTGCAAATCTTTTGCAAATTTATGGCTTAACCTATCATCATCACTACCAAAAATAATATCATCAACATAAACTTCAATTAATAAAATATTACCTTGACTTACCTTGATGTAGAGATTATTGTCTGCACTTTTGTTTCTCAACCCTGCCTACTGCAGATACTTATCCAGTCTAGAGTACCATGCTCTAGGAACTTGTTTTAGACCATACAAGGCCTTCTTTAATTTAAACACATAATTTGCATTCTGTGACAACTGAAGTCCTTCTAGTTGTTCAATGTAGACTTCTTCTTCAAGTTCCCCCTTCAGAAAATATAATTTTACGTCCATCTGATATACTTTAACATTTTTGGAGCATGCATAGGCCAAAAGAAAATGGATTTCTTCCATTCTGGGAATTGGTGCAAATGTCTCTTCAAAGTCGATTCCTTCAATCTGTGCATATCCTTTACATACCAATCTAGCTTTATTCCTTGTAACTTGTCCATCTTCATTTAATTTATTCCTAAAAATGCATTTTGTGTCGATCACATTCTTATTCTTTGATCTTGGAACCAATTCCCAAGTATTGTTTTTCTCTATTTGATCCAATTCTTCATCCATGGCCTTATTCCAAAATTCATCCTTGCTCGTTTCTATAAAACAATTTGGTTCAATTGTAGATAAGAGTGCTAGGTGTGTTTGTTCTGGTGAATAGAATTTTCTTCTAGTCTCAACTCCTACATCTTTGTTTCCAATAATCTGATCTGAAGGATGGTTCTTCTGTACTTGTTTGCTAGGTGTCTTTGGAGATACTTGCTGAACTTTCTCTTTTGTTTCTGTCATATTATCTTCATCTTCCTCTTCTACTTTATATTTTGCTTCTTCTTCAAAAAGTTGTTCCATTGATTTATTTTCTTCTTCCTTTGATTCTGCTCTATCTATTTCATCAATTGTTACGTTGATGATTTCCACAACTTTGTTCAATATTAGATTGTAATACTTGTATGATTTTCCTATACTTGAGTAACCAACAAGTACTCCTTTGTCCACACAAGAGTCAAACTTTCCCATTCTTCCATCTTCTCTTTTGATGTAGCATTTGCTTCCAAAAAAATTGAAGTGCTTCACATTTGTTGGTATTCCTTTCCATAGCTCATAGGGAGTTTAATCATTGGTGTTTCTAAGCATTACTCTGTTTTGAATGTGAATTGTTGTATGCACTGCCTGTGTCCAAAATATATCTATCAATTTGGAATCCATTAGCATTGTTCGAGCCATTTCCTGTACTGTCAAGTTCTTTCTTTCAACAACTTCATTCTATTGAGGTGTCCTAGCAATGGAGAATTGCCTTTTTATTCCATGACTACTGCAATAGTCCATAAATTCCTTTGAAGTGAAATCTCCTCCATTACCAGATCTCAAGCATTTGATTCTTGAATCCATCTCATTTTCAACCATTTCCTTGTAGATCTTGAAGTTTTCAAAAGATTCTGACTTGTTCTTGATAAAACAAACTGCAGTCATTTTTGTATAATCATCATCTAATAACATAAAGTATCTCTCATATTTTAATCCCTTTGTTGTATTTGGTCAAACTAGATCAGTATGCACAATTTCCAGTGGTATTGTTGTTGAATATTCTTTTGATTTGAAACTAGTCTTTGTTTGCTTTCCATGTTAACAATGCTTGCATAAAGTGTTGGTTGGTTTTATGATCTGGGGCATTTCTCTAAGTGATTCTCTTTTGATGACTTTGACAAGGTTATCAAAATGCATGTGACCCATTCTTCTATGCCATAGCCAACTTTCATCTTCCTTTTCTAGACAACACTTTTCATTTCCAATTTCACTTAACACATATATGTTGTTTGAAGTTCTGGCAGCTGTACCGACCAATTTCCCTAAACCTTCTCTTTTTTTCTCACACTTTTGTGAATCAAAAGTAACTTTATGACCTTGGTCACACATTTGACTCACACTTAGAAGATTATATTTCATATCTTCTACCAGTAGAAAATTTTGTGCCTTTTCATTCTTGTTCCCAATTCGGATTGTGCCTTCTCTAATGATTTTGGCTGAATTATCATTTCCAAAGGAGAATGATCTATTTCTTTCCTTTCGCAATGTAAGAAATTTGTCTCTATCACATGTCATGTGTTTTGAACACCCACTATCAACATACCAACCATGTTTACTTTTCTTAGCTTGTAGAGAGACTGTGCATTCTTCATTGCTATACTGATCTTGTTTTCTTATCCATGTTGTTTTATGAGGTTCTTGTCTATGACTGCTGTTATTCTGTTGAGGTTATTTAGGAGGGAATGTCATTCTGCAATCTTTGGCCACATGTCCAAAATTGTTGCATTTGTAACATTCCACTTTAGTGCTCAAAGATTCAAACTTGTTGTAACTTCGTCTTTGTGTTTCACTAGGTCTTCTTGAATAATCCCTTTGTGTATGAATCTCAAAGTTGTTATTGTTCTTGTTGTTAACTCTACAATTCACAACTTTATGTCCAAAATTATTACATGCATAACATAAATCAAAAAATATAGTTTGGTACCTGGGAGTTGAATATCTTATGAAAGGAGGTGCTCTTATGAATCCTTCTTCTTCTTGAGGCCTATCTGTCTTTTGTTGATTCTGAAATCTAAATCTTCTCGGTGGAGGAGTGTCCTTGTAATCTTCCTTGTATATCTTCCTATCCCCTTTGATTGTTTCTGCATAGCTTTTTGGATTTGTTTCTTCCTATGTTGTTTTAGAGCTTAATCACTTTTCTGTCTGATTGTATCCAAGTCCTGACTTGTCAAGATGGAATTTTTGACTGCTAATAATGTCATCCAGAACTTTTGGGCTATTTTGCATATTTTTCTTTTGAATATCCTTTCTTAGTGTGACAATCTTTGCTTCCAAGTTTCTAATGATCTTGTCATTTTCTTCTAGTTGTTCTTTGAGTGTTTCTTCAATTATTTTATCTTCTTCTATTTGAACCTTCAATTTTGTGATCATTTGTTCTAGTTCTCGAGTGTCCTTTTTCTTGTCTAGTTCAGCTTGTAGTTTCTTGTTTTTCTTCTTTTCTCTTCTGATAACTTTTATAGAACACATCAATTCTTCTCGATAGTCAACTTCTCCCTCTTCAATTTCGTCTTCGACTTCTTGATATCCTTCTCTGGCTTCTTCATATTCTTCTTCAGAGTCTTCTTTGTCAGAATATTTTACTTCCATGAGTAGAACTCTTCCTGTCTCACTGTCACTGATTTCATTTTCATCTGATGATGAGATGTCTTCTTTGATGCATAAGCTTTTCTTGAAATCTTTAATTGTAGTTCTTTTGCCTTTATATGTGTGTTTCCCTTTTGAGTAACCTTAATCATTTCTCTTTTCCTCATGAGGACATTTGTTAGCAAAATGACCAATACCATCATAATTAAAACAAATTAAAGGAAGCTTACCAATATACCTACCATTGGTTCCCTTGTTCAGTCTTTTGAAGAAGTTGGCCACTTCTTCATCATCATCCAAGACGTCATTGTTGTTGCTATATTCTTCTTGTTCCTTTTTCTTTTTCTTTGATCTTTTGGATACTTTAAATGTTGCTTCTTTTACATCTGGATTTTCTTGTTCAGTTCTCATTTCATATACTATGAATATTCCATGCAGTTCGTCCATGCTTATTGAGTTTAGATTCGATATTTCTTCTAGTGTTGATATCTTAGGTTTGAATCTCTTAGGAAGAGATCTTAGTTCCTTTTGACCAATTACAGATTCTTCGATTTCTTCTCCCAATCCTATGATTTCATTCATTGTTTCATCAACTAGTAAGAAGTAGGCTACAATATTCTCATCTTCCTTCATTTTTAGTTGTTCGAACTGACCTCTGTAATTTTGAAGCTTTGCTTCTTTGAATTTTGTATCTCCTTCATAAATATTTCTAAGCTTGTTTCAAATCTAATTAGTGGATTTACAATGTGCAACTTTGGTGAATATCGTATCACTGAGACCATTCAAAAGTGCATTTGTAGCTTTGGAATTATTCTCACTGAGTTTCATTGCTTTGTTATTTGTTGGTGGAACTGCTGGTGTTGTGTATCCATCTACAATTGATTGCCAAACTTGAAATCCCTATGCATGTATATATGTCTTCATCCTTATGCTCCAAAAAACATACTTATGTCCATCAAACTGTGGTATTCCATTTTTATACAAGTTGGTACTTTCCATGCTCTACCTTTCAGCGGTTAAAATGATTTTTGAAGGAACCTACTCTGATACCAATTGTTGGATTACTAAGAGGGGGGTGAATCAGTAATAGCATAATTATAATATTTTTTCTCCAAATAATCCAAGTGTTATATCAATGTAGAATTATTATCCAATAATGAGCAATAAGAAATGAACAATCAAACACATACATAGTACACTAGTGTTTTACGTGGAAACCCAAATCGGGAGAAAACCACGGAATGCTTTTTCTTATATGTCTTGAAGAATTACATTCATTGGAAGCACCAACTTCCTTTGTTTTCCAGCTGCAACTAGAAGGAGGCTCCAACCCCCTAGTTTCTTGAGCTACAACCTGAGGGAAGTTCCAACTCCCCAATTCTCTGGCTACAACCAGAAGGAGGCTACAACCACCTGTCCTTGCCCTGTCCAACCGCCCTGAAGTAGAAGTAGAATGATAGAACCATTGTCAACCTGTCACTGTTGTACAACTGTATCAACCTATACCACTGACCTATATCCAATCTATACAACTTCCATGTAATCAATCTGTACCTGAACTGAACATGTATCTACAAAAATTACAACAAATATGCAACATGTAGTGTTGTAGCCCACATATGTATGCGCCCTATCTGTTATTTAGCACGCGTATGTATGCTACCAAAATGTTATGTAGTCTGTGTATGCCTTCTAAAAACTAGGGTTTCCTTTTCCTGAAAACTTCTGACCTTTTGTAACTTATTTCACATAGATCTCTAACTTGTCATTGTATCTAGACTATAACTATACCCTATGCATGCATCCTCATATATAACCTTTACTCAAGGCAAGTACATCTCTCTCTAATCATGTGTCATATAGGTATGTGTAATCATGAACAAGTATAATATCCCTCACATGATCTTAGTCATCAACCCCTTTCTGATATTTAGTCTCTCAATACATCAACTACTACACAAATACAAGCTCTCAACCATGTACCATAAAATCCCTTATCCATATTCCAAGAAATACAAGATGTGCCTCACAAGAAGTATCAATGATGAACATACCAAACTGTAATTTTGTAGATCTGACTTATGCAGAAGATCACATGTAGCCACTAGTCTTTCTAGGGAGAATCCTCAAATCTCCTTTTTCATTTGTCATGCACACATCAAAATCCAACTATTCATAGAAATAAGACACACCTTTTCAACCAATGGATGGATATGATGTATCTGAGCACTCTAGACCTTCCTGGGAGCTTGATCCTAGAATCTAGAACCTCTACATCTTCATCTCTTTAAATTTCCATGGATTTACCAACATGTATGTACCTTGTACACAGACAACCCATGTATAACTCAGCATGTACGCACCTTGTACATAGGCATCCCATGTATAACTCAGCATGTACGCACCTTGTACACAAACATCCCATGTACACCTCAGAAAATAGGGTTCTCTCACTACGCAAAGTGTCTTCTCGTGAGGGCTTTAACCATAAGGAGACCACTTTGGAGCTCATCTATTTTTACTTCTTATCAACCATGAAAAGACAATAATGAGTGATTTTTACCTCAAACAAATTTGGGTCCATTACCGAAACCTTGTGCTACGGGTATTTCTTTAAGGGTTGGCATCAATGACAACCAACCTTAATCAATAATCCCCCCCTTTGGCATTGATGACAACACTATGATGCAATACTGAAATCATATCACTCATTCTCCCCTTGGAACCATGCCTCTATCCTCTGTATCTAATAAATCTGCTCCCCCTCAAACCATGCTTATGTCCTCTGCATTTGATAAATATGCCTCTGTTCTATGCCTCTGTCCTTTGTATCTAATAAATCTCTCCCCCTTTTAGGGATGATTTTAGGGGCTAAATTTCGCTCATGGGCTAATTTTCCATGTTTTTCCAAAAACGAGATTCGCTATTTTAAAAATGATTCACCCAAATTCTATAGGATAAATTTATTTTACCTTAAAAATCGCCAAAAGTTTATAAAAACTATATAAAATAATTAGAAATTTGAATATTTTTACAAAAATATCACCAAACATTTATAGTTGACATATGAAGGATTAGTAAGATTCGCCAAGGTTTCTACATTTTAAAATAAATTTCCATCCTTAAAATCATTCGTGTCCCCTTTGTCACCAATGACAAAGGTATCTTTCCATTCGGGGTTTCTTCCCCTGACTGAACTGTCCTCTTATGGTGCTTCTTTGTGTAAATCTAAGACATATAAGATAAGCATTAAAAAAAATTCATTTTGGAGTAGAAATAACTCCAAGACTCTGGCGAAGATATTCAAAGGATTCCCATAGAAGTGGTTTTGTGAAGATGTTTGCCACTTGTTCTTTTGTGTCCACATACTCAACTCTGATGTTCTTTCCTGCAACCTTCTCTAGTAGAAAGTGATTCTTGATTGGAATGTGCTTCGTCTTGGAGTGCATCACTGGGTTCTTCGAGATATTGATGCCATTTGTACAGTATGATGCTGCTATAATATACTCTTCCTCGACTGTAGATAAAGATACTGGTGATTGTTTCTTTCTTAGCCATGATTCTAAACACTCACCCAAGTAAAACTCTGCTCCACTTGTGCTTTGTAGGTCATCAATACAACCTACCCAATCTGCATCTGTGTAGGCAATAAGTGATAGATACTTTCCTTTTGTATACCATAATTCAAACTCTTATGTTCCTTTGAGATATCTGAACATCCTCTTCACTGTTAACACATGTGACTCCTTTGGTGTTTCTTGAAATCGTGCCACCTGTCCAACTACCTACATTACATCTGGTCTAGATGTTGTCACATATAGTAGGTTGTCAATTTGACCTGTATTGCCTTTGATCTGTATACTTCAAATCATCATCTTTTCTCAACTTGCAACTGGTTTTTCTTGGAGTGATAAATGGTTTGCAATCTTCCATTCTGAACCTCTTTAGCATTTCTTTGATATACTTGATTTGAAAAATAAAGATTTATTGGTTGCTTTGACATATCTGAAGTCCCAAAAAGAAGGATAGCTCTCCAAGTAATGACATTTCAAATTCATTTTGCATATTTTTTGCAAATTTATGGCTTAACTTGTCATCATCACTACCAAAAATAATATCATCAACATAAACTTCAATTAATAAAATATTACCTTGACTTACCTTGATGTAGAGGTTGTTGTTTGCACTTCCTTTTCTGAATCCTGCCTGGTGCAGATACTTATCCAGTCTAGAGTACCATGCTATAGGAGCTTGTTTTAGACCATACAAGGCCTTCTTCAATTTACACACATAATCTACGTTCTGTGACAACTGAAATCCTTCTGGTTGTTCAATGTAGACTTCTTTTTCAAGTTCCCCATTCAGAAAATATGATTTTACATCCATCTGATATACTTTAACATTTTTTGAGCATGCATAGGCTAAAAGCAAACGGATTTCTTCCATTCTAACAACTAGGGAAAATGTCTCTTCAAAGTTGATTCCTTCAATCTGTGCATAGCCTTTACATACGAATCTAGGTTTGTTCCTTGTAACTTGTCCATCTTCATTTAATTTATTCCTAAAAACCGATTTTGTGCCGATCACATTCTTATTCTTTGGTCTTGGAACCAATTCCCAAGTTTCATTTTTCTCTATTTGATCCAATTCTTCATCCATGGCCTTATTCCAAAATTCATCCATGTTGGATTCTTCAGAACAGTTTGATTCAATTGTAGATATGAGTGCTAGGTGTGTTTGTTTTGGTGAACGAATTTTTCTTCTAGTCTCAACTCCTGCATCTTTGTTTCCAATAATCTGATTTGAAGGATGATTATTTTGTACTCGTTTTCTAGGTGTCTTTGGAGATACTTACTGAACTTGCTCTTCTGTTTCTATCATATTCTCTTCATATTCCTCTTTTACTTCATCTTTTGTTTCTTCTTCGAAAAGTTGTTCCATTGATTTTTTTTCTTCTTCCTTTGATTCCGGTCTGCCTATTTCATCAATTGTTATTTTGATGCTTTCCACAACTTTGTTCAATCTTATATTGTAACACTTGTATAGTTTCCTTGTATTTGAGTAACCAACAAGTACTCCTTTGTCCACACGAGAGTCAAACTTTCTCATTCTGCCATCTTCTCTTTTGATGTAGCATTTGCTTTCAAAAAATCTAAAGTGCTTCACATTTGTTGGTCTTCCTTTCCATAGCTCGTAGGGGGTTTTATTAGTGTTTTTTCTTAGAATTACTCTTTTTTGAATGTGAATTGTTGTATGCACTGCCTGTGTCCAAAATATATCTTTCAATTTGGAATCCATTAGCATTGTTCGAGCCATTTCCTGTACTATCTTGTTCCTTCTTTCAACAACTCCATTCTGTTGAGGTGTTCTAGCAGTGGAGAATTGCATTTTTATTCCATGACTGCTGCAGTAGTCCATAAATTCCTTTGAATTGAACTATCCTCCATTATCATATCTCAAGCATTTGATTCTTGAATCCATCTCATTTTCAACCATTTCCTTGTATATATTGAAGTTTTCAAAAGCTTCTGACTTGTTCTTGAGAAAGCAAACTGCAATCATTCTTGTATAATCATAAACTAATAACATAAAGTATCTTTCACATTTTAAGCCCTTTGTTGTAGTTGGTCCAAATAGATCATTATGCACATTTTCCAATGGTCTTGTTGTTAACTATTCCTTTGATTTGAACCTGGTCTTTGTTTACTTTCCTTGTTGACAATGCTTGCATAAAGTGTTGGTTGGTTTTGTGATCTGGAGCATTTCTCTGACTGCTTCTCTTTTGTTGACTTTGACAAGGTTATCAAAATGCATGTGACCCATTCTTATGTGCCATAGCCAACTTTAATCTTCCTTTCCTAGACAACACTTTTCATTTCCAATTTTACTTAACACGTATATGTTGTTTGAAGTTCTAGCAACTGTACCGAAAAATTTCCCTGAACCTTATCTTCTTATCTCACACTTTTATGAATCGAAAGTAACTTTATGACCTTGGTCACACATTCGACTTACACTTAGAATATTATGTTTCATATCTTCTACCAGTAGAACATTTTGTGTCTTTTCATTCTTGTTCCCAATTCAAACGGTGCCTTCTCCAATGATTTTGGTTGAATTATCATTTCCGAAGGAGACTGGATCATTTCTTTCCTTTCGCAATGTAAGAAATTTGTCTCTATCACCTATCATGTGTTTTGAACACCCATTGTCAACATACCAACCATGTTTCTTTTGCTTAGCCTGTAGAGCGGTTGTGAAATCTTCATTGCTATACTTCTCTTACTTTCTTATCCATGTCGTTTTCTAAGGTTCTTGTCTATGACTGTTGTTATTCTATTGAGGTTCTTTAGGAGGGACTTGTCTGTGACTGTTGTTATTCAATGCTCAAATATTCAAACATGTTGTAACTTCTTCTTTGTGTTTCACTAGGTCTTCTTGAATAACCCCTTTATGTATGACTCTCAAAGTTGTTATTGTTCCTGTTGTTAGCTCTGCAATTCACATCTTTATGTCCAAAATTATTACATGCATAACATA
>SNQJ01S0054893.1:63613-97603 GCA_010110895.2 Picea sitchensis | reverse complement strand
AAACCACATAATGTTTTTTCTTATATGTCTTGAAGAATTACATTCATTGGAAGCACCAACTTCCTTTGTTTTCCAGCTGCAACTGGAAGAAGGCTCCAACCCCCTAGTTTCTCTGGATACAACCTGAGGGAAGCTTCAACTCTCCAATTCTCTGGCTACAACCCCCTATGTTCTCCAGCTACAACTGGAAGGTGGCTACAACCACCTATCCTTGCCCCATCCAACCACCCTGAAGTAGAAGTAGAATGGGAACCACTGTCAACCTATCACTACTGTACAAATGTATCAACCTGTACCACTGACCTGTATCCAATCTGTACAACTGCCATGTAATCAATATGTACTTGAACTAAACATGTATCTAAGAAAATTACAATAGATGCATAACCTGTAGTGTTGTATACGATATATGTACATGCCCTATCTGTTATGAAGCCCGCATATGTACGCTACCAAACTGTTATGTAGCCTACGTATGCCTTCTAGAAACTAGGGTTTCCTTTTATTGAAAACTTCTGACCTTTTGTAACTTCTTTCACATAGATCGCTAACCTGTCATTGTATCTAGACTATAATTGTACCATGTGCATGCATCCTCATATATAACCTTTACTCAAGGGAAGTATGTCTCTCTCTAGTCATGTGTCATATAGGTATGTGTAATCATGAACAAGTATAATATCCCTCACATGATCTTAGTCATCAACCCCTTTCTGATATTCAGTCTCTCAATACATCAACTACTACACAAATACAATCTATCAACCATGTACCATAAAAACCCTTAGCCATATGCCAAGAAATACAAGATTTTCCTCACAAGAAGTATCAATGATGAACATACCAACATTGTAATTATGTAGATTGGACTTATGCAGAAGATCACATGTAGCCACTAGTATTTCTAGGGAGATTCCTCAAATCTCCACTGCCATTCCTCATGCATACATCAAAATCCAACTATTCATAGAAATAATACAAACCTTTTGAACCAATGGATGGATTTGATGTATCTGAGCACTTTAGACCTTCCTGGGAGCTTGATCTTAGAATCTAGAACCTCTACATCTTCATCTCTTCAAGTTTCCATGGATTTACCAACATGTACACACCTTATACACAGACAACCCGGGTATAACTCAACATATACTCACCTTGTACACAGACAGCCCGCGTATAACTCAGCATGTACTCACCTTGTACATAGACAACCCACATATAACTCAGCATGTACACACCTTGTACACAGACAACCCGCGTACACCTCAGAAAATAGGGTTTTGTTGTAATTTTTAGAATTTCTCCGTCAACCCTTCATGCTACCTTAGACATTCTCCACCTCATATGTATCCACAAGTATTTATAAGAATCTTTACACAAGAAAATAAATATACAATATGTACAAGTGTATTTTTTATGAGTGAGATTTGTCTCTTATTTATATCTTCATGTAGCCTTACACTTTCCTTATTTTAGCGTTTCTTCATTTAAAATAATTTCTTTTTGCAAAGCACTTTGACTTTTGGGGGATTCTATAAGACTCGTGAGAGTTCTCCAACTTCATATGGTCATAACTTTGTAACCGTGAGGAGTTATGTGACGTTACACATACCACTGGAAACGTCATGACAAGCACTATCCATATAGGATAGTTTCACTCACAAATTCATTGTCCTCCATCTCATTGTTCCTCAAATAAGAATGGGTTCTCTCACTCTGCAAATCATCTTCCCATGAGGGCTTTCATGATGCAAACCCCTTTCCCTCGGGCCGAGATCCGCATAGGATCATTCTAATCTCCTCAATCCGAAGCTTCTCCTTTGGTTCCTTGTTGAAACCTTCAACAAATCCAATCCACAGGTCCTTCGTGAAAACCCACCCTACGCAACTTAACACCAGGCACGAGCCTCACATTCCCTTGTGACCACAACTGGGCCTTAACATGAGCGCCTCTCGCCACTCGCGAGTTCGTGAGTCGATGACCATCGACTTCTCTTTCCCCAAACCTCTAATACCCGAGATTTCAATATGAGTATGGCTCCTGTCTTGCTAGCGTTTCTACAAGCGACCACCTGCTAGGGCTTAACTCTAACACCCTTTGCAACTCACAGCTTCGCGAGTTGGAGTGTTGAGTCCTCGTGCTCCTCCTTCGTGAATCCCCGAGATGCGATAAGTCAATAATGGGTTGACTTCTTCTGAGGTGAGATGGGTCCTTCGCTTGTCACTCGCTTCCCCTTTTCTCTGGGCATTGTTACTATGCCACTTGTCAACCACGCGGTCTCCACCAACCGAATGTGCCATGTGTTCACGTGGAGATTTTGATCCAACTATTCTCCCATGTTGCGGATCCAATGGTTTGGATCTCCTTCTCTATTCCTTGTGGTTTGGAACTTCGCAGAAATCAAGAATTTTGGTCTGACCTCCAAACTTATGATCCCTGAATTCGCAATATGATCCAATGACGTGGGTTGATACGAGATCAATGGCTCATGTTGATTCTATATGCTAGGGTGGTGATTTCTTCTAACTCTTAACCACCTTGCAGCTTCACTGGATCCTACGATCCTGACAACTTTGCGAGTTCTCCTCAGAGAATTCTGACCACTCGATTCATTTTTATCACGGATCTCTGGTCAAAATGGCTCGATGTTCTTTCACATGAACTTAACCTCTATACGACGGCTTCGAATTCCATTTCCCTTTGAAGTGGTTCGATTTCTGCCTTCCTTTGAACACTTCAATAGTGTTATCTCTCGTGAGTTTTTACTTGCAAACTCAAGCTTTCCAAAGGGTTTCCTACTCGCACTCCTTGCAACAAACTTTCAAATAACTTTTGGTTATTTGAGTCTTCGACCCTGTGCACTCTTTGCAACAATGGTCCTTCAACTTTCCCCTTAGTTGATAAATTCTAAGGTTTCATCCAGCCTACGCACACCTTGCACAACTCTATGCTTCACCTGCACTTCAACTAAAATGAGAACAACGGTATCTCTTTTGAGCTTTTTGAGATAAAACTCAGACCCTCGTCAATGCACACCTTGCAGAAGTCCACTGCACTCCTTACAGGAATTCTCAGGAAGAGAAACAATTGAAACTCATTCTACTCCTCTCTCAGACTTCATACATTCAACATGAAATCATACACACAAGACAACATTGAGATAAATGCATAACAGAGAAAACAAACCACTGTAAACATACCATTTAACAAATGTAAACAATAAGCATCATAACACCATGAAATTTGAGTCAAAGCTTCATATATTAACTCAAGTTCTCCTATACATGGGTTCTTCTCTACAGCTCTCTACTATAACTCTCGATGATGATAATGTTACCAAGATTACTATGATACAAGGATGAGGGTGTCTATATCTGTTTTCCCTCCTACGCATCTAAAACTGTCTAATCTCTTAATTCAAATCTACCTACTTTCATTAAACAGACTTAATGTCTATTACATCCGGCAGATGAGAGAAAATCACTCAAGATTTGTTTACAACATGAAAGTATGCTTCCTTTAACTACTACATTAATATCTTCTCATTAAATTCTCAAAATCATTTCAAAATGTGCAAAATGTGTGTTGCGCTTTTCCAGCTGTCTTCCGCCTTTATGCTTGCTTGGTTGGTTGCTTACGATGCTCCTGCATCATACTCCCTTGCTTGAAAATTTTCATGAACTTCTGTTCATGAGCTCGTGCATGGTCTGTCCATGCTTATGAATTTCTGGTTCATCCTCCCAATTGGCATCTTCAACTGGATGTCCCTTCCACTTGACCAAGTATTCAAAATACTCTTTCCTCCTGGTCTTTCCGCTAATCCTCTTGTCAATTATGCTTTCCATCTGTGGCTTTTTAGCTACAGGCATTCGTTTTGTCCATTGAACCTCTTCTTTCTCACCCTCTGCTCCTACCTCTTCAACTCTGTAAGGGTATAAATCCACAACATTGAATATCGGTGAGATTCTGACCCCATCAGGTAATTCAATCTCATATGCGTTTGCCCCAAATTTATTCATGACCTTGCATGGTCCAATCTTTTTCATCTTTAGTTTGTTATACGTTCCCCTTGGGAACCTCTCCTTCCTCAGATGTGCAAGAATCGGATCACCAACTTCAAATTGAAGTTCTCAACTCTGTTGATCTGCTCTCCACTTGTATTCTTGACTTGAACTCTGCAATCGCTCCTTGATTTGGTTGTGAAGCTCCTTCATTCCTCTTGCAAAGTATTCTGCACTAGCACTCCTAAATTCATTTTGTTCCGAATCTTTCAATTCATAAACTCCCCTTGGTTTCATTCCATATACAATATGGAATGGACTCTGCCCTGTGCTTTTATTGAGTGAATCATTTTAAGAGAATTTCACCTGTGGCAGAATGTGATCCCACTAACAATGGTGTTCAGTCACTAAGCTCCTCAGCAAATCTCCCAAGCTCTTGTTCACAACTTATGTCTGTCCATCTATCTAAGGATGATATGCTGAGCTAAAAGACAAACTTGTCCCCAAATTCTTCCATAAGGTCCTCCAGAAATGCCCTACGAACTTGGTATCTTGATCAGACATGATACTCCTTGGCAAGCCGTGAAGTCTGATGACTTCTTTGAAAAACAGGTTTGCAATATGAGTTGCGTTGTTTGTTTTCTGGCATGGTATGAAATGTGCCATCTTGGAAAATATGTCAACTACCTCAAAGATCGAATCACATCCTCTTTGTGTCCTTTGCAGTCCCAATATGAAATCCATGCTCACTGCGTCCCACAACCTTTCAGGTATGGGCAATGGTTGATATAACCTTGCGTTCTGCCTTTTTCCCTTCATGTGATAACAAATTCTGCACCTGTCCACAAATTTTTTAACATCTTTCCTCATCCTTGGCCAATAATATGAGCTATACAACTTTGAGAATGTCTTGTCATGACCGAAGTGTCCGGCCAATCCTCCACTGTGTTTTTCCTTCAGCAAATTCTCCCTCATGGAGCATTTTGGAATACATAGTTGATTTCCCCTGAACAATAATCCATCCTGGATCATGTATTCAGTCCATTGACTTCTATCCCTGAGAATTGGATTCTCAGATACCTCATATGCTTCCTTAAAATCTGGGTCATCTTTATACATTTCTTTGAGGTTATCAAAACCTAAAGTCTTGACTCTGAATTCCTACATAAGAAAACATTTCCTACTCAAAGCATCAACAACTTTGTTAGTAGTTCTAGAAATATGCTTAATCACAAAAGTAAAATTTTGCATGAATTCAACCCATTTAGCATGCTTTTGGTTCAACTTCTCCTATCGAGTCACAAATTGCAAAGCGTGATTATCGCTGTACAAAACAAACTATTTGGGAACCAAATAGTGTCTCCATTTCTTCAACGCTTGTATGACTGCATAGAATTCTTTTTCATATGTGGAGTACTTAATCTTTGCTTCATTCATCTTTTCACTGAAGTATGTGATTAGCCTGTTGTCTTGGCTCAAGACCGCTCCAATTGCAAATCCACTTGCATCACACCTGACCTGGAATGTCCTGCTAAAATCTGGCAAAACCAGAATTGGTTGCTCCATGATCTTCTTCTTCAGCAGGTTGAAACTCTTCTTTGCTTCTGTTGTCCAGTGAAAAGACTTGTGTCTTTTCTTCACCATATCCATCATTGGTGCGCTAATTCCACTAAAGTTTCAGATGAATCTCCTGTAGAAGCTAGCCAAACCATGGAAGCTCCATACTTCAAATACACTCTTCGGCGATGGCCAATCCTTAATCGCCTTTATCTTTTTTGGATCCATCTTCCACTCATTTCCAGAGATAACAAAACCCAAATAAATGAGTTTTGTCCTCATAAATGATGATTTCTTCACATTGATCAACAATTTCTCTTGCTGTAATCTTCTCATCACTGCAGCTAAATGTTTTAGGTGTTCTGCTTCTATCTTGCTAAAAATTAATATATCGTCAAGATATACAATGATGAATTTCCCAATGAAATCCTTTAGGACTTCATTCAATAACCTCATGAAAGTACTGGGTGCATTCATTAAATCAAATGGCATGACAAGCCATTCATACAACCCTTCATTTGTCTTGAATGTTGTTTTCCATTCATCACCTTCTCTCATTCTAATTTGATGATATCCGCTTTTCAAATCAATCTTTGAAATAAACTTTGCTCCACTCAAGCAATCCATCAAGTCGTCCATCCTTGGCAATGGAAATATGTATCTGATGGTAATCTTATTGATTTCCCTTGAGTCTGTACACATTCTCCAACCCCCATCTTTCTTTGGGATGAGCATTGTTGGAACAACACATGGACTCAAGCTTTCCTGAATCAATCCTTTGTCCATTAAGTCCTGGACTTGTCTCTTAACCTCTTCATTTTCCTGCGGAGTCAACTTATACGCAGATTTGTTTGGGAAACTAGCTCCAAGTATAAGATAAATATGATGGATTATACTCCTAATAGGTGGTAACAAACAAGGTAGTTCATCCACTACTATATCAGCAAACTCTTCCAGCAACTCCTGGATTTCTTCTAGTAAATCATTTATCCTCGTACTGGTCAAAAAAATTATGGGCTTCCTGACCATAATAAATTGTATGTCTTCCTTCTTCTTAACCTCATTAAGAAGTTCCTTCCCACTCATGAGAAGTACAGTGTTGCACACCTCTGTTTTCACTTCTTGGTTCTTAATCGGCAGCAACATGTGCGCCCTACCATTTTTTTCTAGGGTGTATGTGTTCTTTCTCCCATCATGAACCATGTTTGTATCATATTTCCATGGTCTACCCAGCAATAGATGACAAACATCCATGGGAATGACATCACATAATATTTCATCTTTATATCCTCCTATTTTAAATTCAACTAAACATTGTTTAGTGACATTTACCTGATGTCCTTTTTGTAGCCACGAAACTCTGTATGGGCTTGGATGTACAACAATTTCCAGCTCCATCTTTTCTACCATCTCTGTAGATACAAGATTGTCTGTGCTACCACTGTCCACTATGAATTTGCATACTCTATCCTTAGTCTTGCAAGAAGTTTGAAACAAACTGTTTCTTTGGGTTGGGTTCTCTGCCTCCTTCTCTGACTTCAAGAGAACTTTTCTCATCATTAAGGATCTTCCTCCCTCAGCATCTTCTGCCTCAACATTCCTTCCTTAAGCTTCAGCAATGTGAGTTTCACCACCATATTTTTTTCTATCTGGACACTCATAGGATTTATGTCCGATTTTTCCACAGACAAAGCATTTCACTTCACCTCCTCTACCTCTTCCTCTTCCTCTGGCTCGAGGAAAAGTATTTCTATCAGCATACTGCCTTCCCTGTGAGCTTCCTCCTCTCTCAGGTTGAGTTTGAGGTTTCTTCCCCTCTTTTTTAAGCTTTTGAGTTCTGTCTTGGTCAATTGTTTTGTCTCTGTCTTGACTTCTGCCTCAGCCTCTTTGATCTTTCTTCCGGCGCAGCTTATCTTCAGCTTTCAGAGCTATTTGATAAGCATCTTCCACAGTTCAAATGGTCATAATGCTCATCTCATCTTGGATGTCATATCGCAGACCATTCATGTACCTGAAAACTTTTTCATCATCGCTTTCCCGATGACCTGCTCTGATGTTTATCCTATAGAATTCTTCAGTGTATTCTTTCACTGACATCATCTTTTGTCTCAAATTCTGCATCCTCTGAAACAGAGTGATTTGATAATCCCTGGGTATGAATTTGGCTTTCATTTTTGCATCCATTCTATCCCAGCTTTTGATTTTCTGCTTTCCCTTGCAACATCTGTCAGCCTGCAGTTCATCCCACCACAGTGTTGCATGCCCTTTAAGTCTAGTGACGGCATGTTTGACTTTCTTATCTTCTTTGACTTTCTAGAGATCTAATCCAGTCTAGAAGCTCTTCAACATCCAAGTTTCTTTCGTACACATGAATGTCCATTTTTTCTCTAGCACCTATCTTTGCTACAGCCCTGAATAGGCGCTCGTCAGCAGCGTCTTTGACTACTACTTCTTCTCCTTCATTTCCAACTTCATTTTCACTTTCAGCCTCGCTGATATCCCCAGCATCGACTGTGCACCTTTGTGTTGTCTCCATGGCATCAAGCCTAGCACGTAATTCATGAATTTCTCTTTCCACAGTTGGATCAGGCATTGGCATTGGCCTGTCTCTTCTTCTCGGTGGCATGGTTATAGAATTTCTCCCTTCTCTCTGCTACAGAAAGCAAAGAAATTGTTTTGTGCTATGATACCACTCTGATGGTATCAGACTACTCCTTTTCCTCTAACTCACTCTGCCTGAAATATACATACATAATCAAGCTCTAATACCACTCTTGACGTAGACCCCATGCCCTCAGGCTGAGATCCACGCAGGTTCGTTCTAATCTCCTTGAGCCAAAGTGGCTCCTTTGGTTCCTTACTAAAACCTTCAATGAATTCGATCCATAGGTCCTTCGTGAAAACCTATCCTGTGCAACTTAACACCAGGCGCGAGCCTCACATCCCTTTGCGACCACAACTGGGCCTTAACGTGAGCGCCTCTCACCACTTGTGAGTTCGTGAGTCGACGACCCTCAACTTCTCTTTCCCCAAACCTCTGATACCCAAGATTGCGATATGGGTATGGCTCATGTCTTGCTAGCGCTTCTACAAGCGACCACCCGATAGGGCTTAACTCTAACACCCTTCGCAACTCGCATCTTCGCGAGTTGGAGTGTTGAGTCCTCGTGCTCCTCCTTTGCGAATCCTTGAGACGTGATAAGTCAACAATGGGTTGACTTCTTCCCAGGTGACCTGGGTCCTCCGCTTGTCACCCACTTCCCCTTTTCTCTGGGCATTGTTACTACGCCACCTGTCAACTACGTGGTCCCCACCAACCGGATGTGCCACGTGTTCGCACGAGCCCTCGGTGCTCGACGTGACTTCTGCAGTCGAAAAGAAACTCTCTCAAACCCCAAACCCCCGAGTACGCGATATCATGTGGAGATTCTAATCCAACGGTTCTCCCATGTTGCGGATCCAATGATCTGGATCTCCTTCTCTATTCCTCGTGGTTCGAAACTTCGTGGAAATCAAGAATTTTGATCTGACCTCCAAACTTATGATCCCCGAATTCACGATATGATCCAATGATGTGGGTTGAGATGATATCAACAACTCACGTTGATTCTTGATGCTAGGGTGGTGAGTTCTTCTAACTCCTAATTGCCTTGCTGCTTCACTGGATCCTATGGTCCTCGCAACTTTGCGAGTTCTCCTTAGAGAATTTTGATCGCTCGATTCATTCTTCTCATGGATATTTGGTCAAAATGGATTGATGTTCTTCCACCTAAACTTAACCTCTATACAACGACTTCGACTTCCATCTCCCTTTGAAGTGGTTCGATTTCTGCCTTCCTTTGAACACTTCTATAGTGTTATCTCTCTTGAGCTTTTACTTGCAAACTCAAGCTTTCCAAAGGGTTTCCTGCTCGCACTCCTTGCGGAAAACTTTAAAATAACTTCTGGTTATTTGATTCTTCGACCCTGTGCACTCTTTGCAACAATGGTCCTTCAAATTTCCCCTTAGTTGATAAATTCTAAGGTTTCAACCAACCTGCGCACACCTTGCATGGCTCTGTGCTTCACCTAGACTTCAACTGAAATGGGAACAACGGTATCTCTTCTGAGCTTTCTGAGATAAAACTCAGAGCCTCGTCAACGCACACCTTGTGGATGTCCACTGCACTCCTTGCAGGAATTCTCAGAAAGAGAAACACTTGAAACTCATTCTACTCCTCTCTCAGACTTCATACATTCAACATGAAATCATACAAACAAGACAGCATTGAGATAAATGCATAACAGAGAAAACAAACCACCGTAAGCATACCATTTAACAAATGTAAATAGTAAGCATCATAACACCATGAAATTTGAGTCAAAGCTTCATATATTAACTCAAGTTCTCTTGTACATGGGTTCTTCTCTACAGCTCTCTGCTACATCTCTCAATGATGATAATGTTACCAAGATTACTATGATACAAGGATGAGGGTGTCTATATCCGTTTTCCCTCCTATGCCTCTAAAACTGTCCAATCTCTTAATTCAAATCTACCTACTTTCATTAAACAGACTTAATGTCTATTACATCTGGCAGATGAGAGAAAATCGCTCAAGATATGTTTATAACATGCAAGTACGCTTCCTTTAACTACTACATTAATATCTGCTCATTAAATTTTTAAAAACATTTCAAAATGTGCAAAATGTGTGTTATGAGTTTCCAGCTATCTTTCACCTTTATGCTTGCTTGGCTAGCTGCTTACGATGTTCCTACATCATTTCACCATAAGGGGACCACTTTGAGTTCATCCATTTTTACTTCTTATCAACCATGACAAGACAATAATGAGTCATCTTTACATCAAACAAACTTGGGTGCATTACCCAAACCTTGTGCTACGGGGATTTCTTCAAGGGATGATATCAATGAAAACCAACCTTAATCAACAATCTCCCCCTTTGGGATTGATGGAAACACTTTGATGAAATACTGAAATCATATCACTCATGATCCCCCTGGAACCATGCCTCTGTCCTCTATATCTAATAAATCTGCTCCCTCTAGAACCATGCCTCTGTCCTCTGCATCTAATAAATTAGTCTCTGTCCTCTGCATCTAATAAATCTCTCCCCCTTTGTCATCAATGGCAAAGGTATATTTTCATCTAGGGTTTCTCCCCTTGACTGAATTCTCCTTTTATGGTGCTTCCTCATGTAAATATAAGACATATAAGATAAACATTAAAAAAGAATTCATTTTAGATCAGAAATAACTCCAAGTCTCTGGCAAAGATATTCAAAGGATTCCCTTGGAAGTGGTTTTGTGAAGATGTCTCCCACTTGTTCTTTTGTGCCCACATATTCAACTCTGATGTTCTTTTCTGCAACCTGTTCCCATAGAAAGTGATACTTAATTGGAATGTGCTTCGTCCTTGAGTACATCACTGAGTTCTTCGATATACTGAAGATGCTTGTGTTATCACAATAGATTGGAATGGGCTCATCATACTCAACCTATATATCTATCAGAGTTTGTTTCATCCAAAGAACCCGTGTAAGCCATGGTGCTGCTACAATATACTCTGCCTCAGCTATAGATAAATATATTGATGATTGATTCTTGCTTAGCCATCATACTAAACACTCACCCAAGTAGAACGTTGTTCGATTGGTGCTTCGTCGGTCATCAGTACAACCTGCCCAATCTGCATCTGTGTAGGCAATAAGTGATAGATCCTTTCCTTTTGGATACCATAATCCAAACTCTTATGTTCCTTTGAGATATCTATGTTGTTTGAAATCATGGCACCTATCCAACTGCCTGCATTACATCTCATCTGGATGTTGTCACATATAGTAGGATTCCAATCATTGACATGTATTACCTCTGATATGTAGACATCAAATCATCATCTTTGCTCAACTTGCAACTAGTTTGCATTGGAGTGATAACTGGTTTGCAATCTTCCATTCCGAACCTCTTTAGCATTTCTCTGATATACTTGGTTTGAGAAATAAATATTTCTTGGTTGCTTTGACGTATCTGAAGTCCAAAAAAGAGTGATAGTTCTCCAAGTAATGAAATTTCAAATTCATTTTGCATATCTTTTGCAAATTTATGGCTTAACCTGTCATCACCACTACCAAAAATAATATCATTAACATAAACTTCAATTAATAAAATATTACTTTGACTTACGTTGATGTAGAGGTTGTTGTCTACACTTCCTTTTCTGAACCCTACTTACTGCAGATACTTATCCAGTCTAGAGTACCATGCTCTAAGAGCCTGGTTTAGACCATACAAGGTATTCTTTAATTTATACACATAATCTACATTCTCTGACAACTGAAATCCTTCTGGTTGTTCAATGTAGACTTCTTCTTCAAGTTCCACATTCAGAAAAGATCATTTTACGTCCATATGATATACTTTAGCATTTTCAGAGAATGCATAGGCCTAAAAGCATACGAATTGCTTCCATTCTGGCAACTGGGACAAATGTCTCTTAAAAGTCAATTCCTTCAATCTGTGCATATCCTTTACATACCAATCTAGCTTTGTTTCTTGTAACTTGTCCATATTCATTTAATTTATTCCTAAAAACCCATTTTTTGCCAATCACATTCTTATTCTTTGGTCTTGGAACCAATTCTCAAGTGTCATTTTTCTCTATTTGTTCCAATTCTTCATCCATGACCTTATTCCAAAATTCATCCTTGCTGGCTTCTTCAAAACAATTTGGTTCAATTGTAGATAAGAGTGTTAGGTGTGTTTGTTCTGGTGAACGTATTTTTCTTCTAGTCTCAACTCCTACATCTTTGTTTCCAATAATATAATCTAAAGGATGATTCTTCTGTACTCATTTTCAAGGTGTCTTTGGAGATATTTGTTGAACTTTCTCTTATGTTTCTGTTGGATTCTCTTCATCTTCCTCTTCTTCTTCTTCTTTGAAAATTTGTTCCATTGATTTGTTTTCTTCTTCCTTTGATTATGGTCTGTCTGTTTCATCAATTGTTACGTTGATGCTTTCCAAAACTTTGTTCAATCTTAGATTGTAACACTTCTATTATTTCCTTGTACTTGAGTAACCAACAAGTACTCCTCTGTCAACACGAGAGTCAAACTTTCCCATTCTTCCATCTTCAATTTTGATGTAGCATTTGTTTCCAAAAACTCTAAAGTGCTTCACATTTGCTGGTCTTCCTTTCCATAGCTCGTAGGGATTTTTATTAGTGTTGTTTCTAAGCATTACTCTGTTTTGAATGTGAACTGTTGTATGCACTGCCTATGTCCAAAATATATCTTTCAATTTGAAATCCATTAGCATTGTTCGAGCCATTTCATGTACTGTCATGTTCTTTCTTTCAACAACTCCATTATGTTGAGGTGTCATAGCAACGAATAATTGCCTTTTTATTCCATGACTGCTGTAGTAGTCCATAAATTCCTTTGAAGTGAACTCTGATCCATTATTAGATATCAAGCATTTGATTCTTGAATCTGTCTCATTTTCAACCATTTCCTTGTAGATATTGAAGTTTTCAAAACCTTCTGACTTGTTCTTGAGAAAACAAACTGCAGTCATTCTTGTATAATCATAAACTAATAACATAAAGTATCTATCACCTTTTAATCCCTTTGATGTAGTTGGTCCAACTAGATCAGTATGCACAATTTACAGTGGTCTTGTTGTTGAATATTCCTTTGATTTGAACCTGGTTTTTCTTTGCTTTCCTTGTTGACAATGCTTGCATGAAGTGTTGGTCGGTTTCGTGATCTGGAGCATTTCTCTGACTACTTCTCTTTTGTTGACTTTGACAAGGTTATCAAAATGCATGTGACACATTCTTTTGTGCCATAGCCAACGTTCATCTTCCTTTCCTAGAAAATAGTTTTCATTTCCAATTTCACTTAACACATATATGTTGTTTGAAGTTCTAGCAGTTGTACCGACCAATTTCCCTGAGCCTTCTCTTCTTATCTCACACTTTTGTGACTCGAAAGTAATTTTATGACCTTGGTCACACATTTGACTCACACTTAGAAGATTATGTTTCATATCTTCTACCAGTAGAAGATTTTGTGCCTTTTCATTATTGTTCCCAATTCGGACTGTGCCTTCTCCAATGATTTTGGCTTAATTATCATTTCCAAAGGAGACTGCTCCATTTCTTTCCTTTCACAATGTAATAAATTTGTCTCTATCACCTGTCATGTGTTTTGAACACCCACTGTCAACATACCAACTGTGTTTATTTTTCTTAGCATGTAGAGCGACTGTGCATTCTTCATTGCTATACTGATCTTGTTTTCTTATTCATGTCATTTTTTTAGGTTCTTGTCTATTATTATTGTTATTCTGTTGAGGTTCTTTAGGAGGGAGTGTCATTTTGCAATCTTTGGCCACATGTCCAAAATTGTTACATTTGTAACATTCCACTTCAGTGCTCAAATATTCAAACTTGTTGTAACTTTTTCTTTGTGTTTCACTAAGTCTTCTTGAATCCCTTTGTGTATGACTCTCAAAGTTGTTATTGTACATGTTGTTAGCTTTGTAATTTACAGCTTTATGTCCAAAATTATTACATGCATAACATAAACCAAAAAATATAGTTTGATACCTGGGAGTTGAAGATCTTCTGAAAGGAGGTGCTCTTATGAATCCTTATTCTTCTTGAGATCTATCTGTCTGTTATTGATTATGAAATCTGAATATTCTCGATGGAGGAGTGTCCCTGTAATCTTCCTTGTATATCTTCCTATCCCCTTTAATTGTTTCTGCATAGCTTTTTGGATTTGTTTCTTGATCTGTTGTTTTGGAGCTTGATCCCTTTTCTGTTTGATTGTGTCCAAGTCCAAACTTGTCAAGATGAGATTTTTGACTGCTAATAATATCTTCCAAAACTTTTGAGCTATTCTGCATATTTTTCTTTTGAATATCCTTTCTTAGTGTGAAAATCTCTGCTTCCAAGTTTCCAATGATCTTGTCCTTTTCTTCTAGTTGTTCTTTGAGTGATTCTTCAATTCCTTTATCTTCTTCTATTTGAACCTTCAATATTGTGATCATTTGTTTTAGTTCTCGAGTGTCCTTTTTCTTGTCTAGTTCAGTGTGTAGTTTCTTTTTTTTACTTCTTTTCTCTTCTGATAACTTCTATGGCACACATTAATTCTTCTCGATAGTCAACTTTTACCTCTTCAATTTCATCTTCGACTTCTTCATATCCTTCTTCGGCTTCATATTCTTCTTCAGAGTCTTCTTTGTCAGAATCTTTTACTGTCATGAATATAACTCTTCATGTCTCTTTATCATTAATTTCATCTTCATTTGATGATGAGATGTCTTCTTTGATGCATAATATTTTCTTGAAATCTTTCTTTGTAGTTCTTTTGCCTTTATATGTGTGTTTTCCTTTTGAGTAACCTTCATCATTTCTCTTTTTCTTATGAGGACATTTGTTAGAAAAATTACTAATACCATCACAATTAAAACAAATTAAAGGAATTTTACCTCTATACCTACCATTAGTTCTCATGTTCAGTCTTTTGAGGAAGTTGGCCACTTCTTCATCATCTTCCGAGACGTCGTTGTTGCTGATATATTCTTCTTGTTCCTTTTTCTTTTTCTTTGATCTTTTGGATGCTTTGAAGGCTGCTTCTTTTACATCTAAATTTTTTTGTTCAGTTCTCATTTCATATGCTGTGAAGATTCCATGCAATTAATCCATTCTTATTGAGTTTAGATCCAATCTTTATTCTAGTGCTACTATCTTAGGGTTGAATCTCATAGGAAGAGATCTTAGTACCTTTTGAACAATTACAGATTCTTCAATTTCTTCTCCTGATCCTATGATTGCATTCACTGTTTCATCAACTCGTAAGAAGTAGGCTGCAATATTCACATTTTACTTCATTTTTAGTTGTTCGAACTAACCTCTGTAAGTTTGAATCTTTGTTGCTTTGACTTTTGTATCTCTTTCATAAATATTTCGAAGCTTGTCCCAAATCTCTTTAGCGGATTTACAATGTGAAACTTTGGTGAATACTGTATCACTGAGACCATTCAAAAGTGAATTTGTAGCTTTGGAATTATTCTCACCAAGTTTCATTACTTTTTCATTTGTTGGTGGAACTGCTGGTGTTATGTATCCATCTACAATTTATTGTCAAACTTGAAATCCCTGTGCCTATATATATGTTCTTATCCTTATGCTTCAAAAAACATACTTCTGTCCATCAAACCATGGTATTTCATTTTTATAGAAGTTGGTACTTTCCACGATCTGCCTTTCAGTGGTTAAACTGATTTCTGAAGGAACCTGCTCTAATACCAATTGTTGGATCACTAAGAGGGGGGGGTGAATCAGTAATAGCGTAATTATAATCTTTTTTCTCCAAATAATCCAAGTGTTATATAAATGTAGAATTATTATCCAATAATGAGCAATAAGAAATGAAAAATCACACACATACAGAGTACACCAGTGTTTTACGTGGAAACCCAAATCGGGAGAAAACCACAGAACATTCTTGGAGATTCATTTTCATTTACCCAGGATCTTCATTTCAAAAACATGTGTCAAACAAGGAAATTCTGAGATCCAAAAATTAGGGCTTAGAGATGAATTTAATTATCCCAATCTATGACACCTGTAGGAAAATTGAGAGAGGTTATTGTTATTTGAGGTGTTAGTAACAAAAGCCTCTGCCCGTTTCTCAAAATGGTTCTCCAATTGATCAGAATCATCATTTGAAAATGATGACTCGGCATAGTAAAAACATACTCTTCTGCACTTTTGGCGGCTCATTTGTCCTTGAAAATCTTATTTAGCTGCTGAAATATCTGAATTTCGGAAGCTCACAACACTGTTAAATTACCATTTAGCCGTTGAAAGTTAAAATTTACTTTTGTTCTATTTTATGAGGTGAAATCCTCATTTTATTGAATTGATATGATTATAAGCCTTTCTCAAAGACTTCATGACTTTCAAACCTAAAAATAAATATTCTACCTAATTTTCCTCTTATCATGTGATTTGGATATAATTTACCAGTACATTTTGAGTGCTAGCAACTAGCTCTAACTGGGATGGAGACCTCCCTGTGAGGTTTCCAAGAACCTAGTAGTTCCAGTCGCCTTTACCATTGGGCATGGAGTCATCTGGCCTTTACCATTGGGCATGGAGTCATCTAGCCTTTAGAAGTGATCCCCTGTAACCTGTAGCTAGCATGTAACCTGCCTGCTTATTGAACAACTAATAACTAGAAGAATCTACTTGCTGAGATGAAGAGCTTATTATCTTATCTGCTCCTACTCCTAACCATAAAAAATGGATCATCATGTGACATCATGATTCCAATGAATCCATGATAACATCGGACTAATTACAAGAATCCTTTGCATGCATATAAATTTCAGAGAATAATTCATGTCATGCAACAAAATTTCAACTTGCAGAGCATACTTACAATAATCATTTGCCTTGGTTCCAAAGATTGCACAGCTGAAGACTTCTGAAAAAACATAACTCCATATAAACGGCTACCGAATCATAGAAAGAAGTTAATTCTGCTTGTTGCTCAAGCCTTTCTTCAACCTCTGATATATAGCTACCATAAACTAGTTCCTGCAAATTTGAAAGTAGTTGTGAGATGATTTGACTATTAATCCCTTCTTTTTTGATATCATCTTCGTAGGTGATTTCAATTTTTTGTTCATGAGGCATTATAAATAGAAGAGAATACCTGAAATATTCAGCCATATTAAACTCATCATATTCAATGTCTTCTGCAAACATGGAATGGTTGATTACAACATGAAGTTATTCCTTAGTGGACAAGGAAAAAGGCTCGTTGAAATTCGATTCATAAATTTCATATATTTGTTGATTGTTGCTCAAGTCAACAGTATTTGATGTAGAAATCTTCTCTTCTCCATCTGCATACTTATAAAAAATAGGTGGACAGTGTTATCACCCTATAAGTTATAGGATCAACTGGTGACTGGGATATAATCTGTCTCTAGTATTTTTTGTTGACAAATGATTTTTCATCTGCAAATAATTTGAAAAAGAGAAAAGAAAAAAGAAAAAAGAAAAGAAAGAAAGAAAAAGAGGGCATAAAAGAATTTAAATAAAATCCCCATGCAATAATACTAACTTGGTCCATACCTTTCAAGCATGGCCAAGTTCTTTTTAAATTGATGTTGATAGGGTAGTGAATGAGTTTGGCTAAACAGTTTAATCTTAGCCAAAGTGTCTAGGGTATATTAGTGAATAAATCTGGCCAGACTGTTTAATCCTGGTCAGATAGCCCCAGGGTAGAGTAAATTCTTAACCCAACAGTCTAATCTGGGTTAACTGTCATAGAAACTAGGTTAGAATATAGATTAGATTGCTTTGTTGCTTCATTTCAATAAGAACCAGCTTGATGTAAGTGTTCCACCATGTTTTCATATGCTTAAAAAGATCATTTGCCTAACCCTTGGTGGTGTCTACTTGGAAAAACTTGGAAAAACCCATAAAAACGCATTTACCCTAAGTTTTTCCCAGCGCATGTGTTTTCCACTCACCACTTATGCTCCCTGCACATATTAATGGTCATGATCGTGGCACCCAGATCTACGGTGTATAGAGAATTCCAGACCCCCCCCGACCATTCTGCTTTTAACCGGCGGGGGGGGAGGGGGGTCCGGAATCGATGATAAGACTTGCGCACATCTGGACGGCTCTGGATCGAGCGCTCAAATCTACGGTCAGCATTGGATTTCGGACCCCCCCCATCCATTCTTCCTTTAATGGAGGGGGGGGGTCCAGAATGAGTGATAAAAGGCGCGCAAAGATCTACAGCCAGGAAATGAGTGCTTAGATCAACAGTCCAAAATGGTTTTCAGACCCCCCCAGATGATCTGCTTTTAACCGAGGGGGGGGTCCGGAATGGTAATCCCCCTCTGGCAAGTCCCTTGTTATATGTGGCATCGATCTATTGCCCCAAGTCGCATCACCATCTGCTATCTGACAGACCTTCGTCACCTCTGGACGTCACCTTCCACCTTTTCCAAACTGGTCATGTCCCATAACTGTTGTCAGTCCTTCCCCCCTATTCGCTCGTAGCAAGCCCCTTATTACGACTTTTACCTCCAATCAATAGCCACCACGTCACCCGTCTGTATCCCTCAGTCACATTCACCCGCCATCTCACCCTCAAAGTGATCCGTTGGCCATTTATTACTGGATAACCTATCCGTTATCCAATTGACCTGTCTCCCGCGCCCAACCGGCCCCAATTTAAATAAAACTACCATTATTTCCCTTACTTTTGCTATTCACCCATCACGCCATAGAATTCACTGCTTACTCCTCTGTTACATCCTGTTTCCCTCATCCACAGTTAGTCGCCCCCACTAACGTTGTGTTTATTGTAGGTACTATTGCAGAGATGGTGCCAAAGTCCAAACAAGTAGAAGGAGAGGAGAATTCGTTTCCCCGCCTCCTGTCGACCTATACAGGATCCCACTGGTCGACAAAGACTGGTTAATCGTAGATACCAAATGCGATTTTGATTTCTCAGACCTCCAGTCGTGGATCAGGGAGGTTTTCCTGGACCAGAGTGATGAAAATGGACTCTGGGAGTCCAATTTACTCCTCTATCGCTTCCCTCGGATCCACCATTTTCCCGAGTTCGCTCTTAAGTGCCAAGCTCACTATATTCCTAAACAAAGATTCGTCATCTCCTCATCTGGAGAGATCTTGTTCCTCATCACGCCCGAAGCCATAGACCAGATGATGCAAATCCCTCGAGTCGACTCTGTGTCTCCCTTCAACCTAGAAATCCTTACAGAGTTGTACCAGAAAATGAATTTTCCCCAAAGAGCTCAAATATTCGAGCTTTTCCTTCCCACATCCGCTCAATTCCCCTCCACAAATCCCCCATATCCATCTTCCATGTTCTCGACTAAGGGAAACCAGGTCATTTCATCCCTTTGCGCTCTGTTGGGATACTATTCTGATCAGTGGGTAGATGCGTCCATTCTAGGTTTTCTATCTATTTTCTCCACTGATGAAAAGCCCACCACCCAGTTTGATTTCAGCACATTCTTGGCAGACAATATTCATGAACAGTTCGTGAATTTTGGCACGAAAGGCATGTTCAGATATTCATCAATACTAGCCTACTTGTTCGTCTTTTTCCAGGTAGATAAATTTAGTTTTTCCATGCAGAAGATGGATGAAGATGGTAAACCTCAGGCAATCACAGCATGGACTTCCTTGCTCAAGAACAACTCCATAGAGTACAGTTTCAAGGGGTTCATCGATCAGTTCTACCACCCTGTGGTAAGTATGCTGAGTGGCAGGCCCGAGCCTCAAATAAATGATGAAGTCCAGAGAATCCTGCATCTCTCGGACAACACAAAGACTGGGGATTGGTACCTGTATCAAAATCATACTGAGATCAGAGTATACAGGTGTGAATTGGCACCGTATAATCTGCCCAAGTATTTGCCTGTCATAATCTTTTGTCTAGAATATATAAGGCAGATTATAAATTCAGATGATATTCATTTTGTATCATTGAAGAAAAAGCAGCATCTTAGAATCAAGGGGCAGATTGGCTCCTTCATCTGCAACAGTTGTGGTGCTGGGGAAGAATCAGACAAGATGTTGAGAGAAATGAAGTTCTTCATGAGCTTCCCATGGCACTATGATCCTTATGGGATCATCTCAGAGATGAGGGTGAAGAACAAGAACATCCCCTATGTTCATGAAGCTAGGCCTGAGGTGGAAAAATTTGCAAATCAAACAGTGTGGGAGCCTAACACATTGGTCGAAGTGGAATAGCAGGTTCCCCCAACCACTGTGTCACCAACGACCACGCTACAGGTCCCTAAGGAAAAAAGGCCTCGACAAGATTCATCTCCGCCTGTCACGAAGTTATTGTCTGAAGAGTTCCAGTTGCACACTAAGAGGCCCAAGACAATTTCAGTTCATGGCCCGACTGGAGAAAAAGAAGCCCCGCCTACCACAGTGACCAAGTCTATTATTCCACCCTTCGGTTCGATCCTCCATAAGGACATTACCCCAGTATTTTCGAAGAAAACCACAGACTCCCCTTTGAACACTCATCCAAGCAAGGGGGGACGAAAGCTTAGTATCTTCGAGAAGTACGAGCTGATCAAGAAAAAGAACCAGACCCTTACCAGCAGTACTTCTGCTCAGTCTTGGAAGCAGACGTCGACTGCGCAGCATAAGCTGTTGTCTGCATTTGACACAGAAAATGGAAGAATGCACATGACCTTCCTCCAGGCACAGGTACCAGATCCCAAGGTGATCACTAAATACAAGAGGGAAATCTTCGAATTCCAGACGAAGGACGTGCACCTAGCCGATCAAATGGATCTGCACAAGTAGACCAGAGAAATGGTCTTCTACACATTGGCGCACGCTTCCACTTCAGCATCTAAATTGCAGGTGTCTCTGAACAATGTTCAAACACAGCTCAAAATGGATAAGATTTCATCCTGTGCAAAGGACAATAGGATCAAAACTTTGCAGGAGACGGTCCTCAAGATCGGTTATGGTCCTTCGAACGTCAAAGAAGAAGAGGAAATGATAAGGAAAAAAAATGCTGACATAGCCTCCTTGAGAAAAAAACTGAAACTCCCACCCACAGAGGATTCACAGGCGAAGGAGATAGCAAAAAAAGGAGAGAAAGATGATATGCTAAAGCTGCTCATGGAGCAGAATGCACATCTTAAAGAAATGAAAGTTGAGATGGAGAAGTTATTAAAAGAGAAAGAGCAACTGAATCCAATGGAAGTCATTCCATTGAGCGCTATTTCGATTTCAGGAGTGAGCGCAGCATCAATGACAAAAGTCCCATCTGTGACTCCATTGACATCATAGGAGAAGACAGTCGACCTGGCTAAATCCATGGAAAAGATGAACCTGCAGGAGACAGAGATCAACAGGCTTAAAAAGGAAGTTGAGAACCTTCAGGAACTCAAAACTTCCTTCTAGACCAGCCTCTCCAAGGAAAAGAAGGTGACAGAGCAGCTCAAGCAAGAGTTACAGCAGCTCCGGAAGCAGACAGTGGCAGGAAAGACTTTGGTTGAGGTTAAAGAGAATGTATGGAAAGACATCACTAAGTCCATGAATGAAATATGGCCAATGATCCAGATCATGTTCGAGCAGAATGAGTTGGTGCTGAGAAGCAAACAGGCCATCGAGAATATCTGAGTAAAATTGGGAGACAGGCCAACACAAGCAAACGAGATCATCAAATTCCTCAATTCTAAGACTAGGGAAGAGCTGGAAGAGCTGAAGATTGAAGACAGAATAGAGACCATCCTTGAGGTCAAAAGAGTTTTGACCAAGAGAGGATTAATGCTTCAGTTGGAAGAAAAGGTTCAGGCCATGGACCTGGGGGTACAGAGATTCTTCAGTAAGATTGAAGCTCTCCAGAATAAAGGTCTTCCTGGTCTGAAAGTGATCAATGACAAATTGATGACACTCCCAGACTACAAGAAGAGATTAGCCGAAGTGGCTAAGGACAGTTCAAAGTTTGCAGGCATACAAGGGAGCATCACCGACAAGGCATTCCTGGATTCCCTTTAGTGGGACATCAGTATCCAACACGAGATTCGATACATATTCCTCACCAAGTCTACATTCGCCAAGTATACAGAAATGGATGAAGTGTATCGAAGACTGCTCAAAGTCAATGTGCCCAGTCATCTCAGATGGCAGGAACTCTATGATCTGATCGATTAGTAGATGAGTTGTCCAGGTCCAGTCAGCTGTCTAGTCAGATGAAGTTGTCTAGAGGTTTCATCAATGACCCACCCAGAAATCAGCGTGCAGTTGCACCATGTCATCAAGCAGTTCCTAGATTTAGGAAATTTGTTAAATTAGTTAGGCCAAAAATAGATTTAGCACGTCCTGGTCATTTATGATAGGAACGTTTGTAATTTGAGTTATAAATCCTTCACCTTTTGAAGTATTGAGGGTTGTTGATCTTCACACCCTGACGCTATCAAACTATAATATTTTTGAAGAGATCTTCCATTAATAAAAAGGAGGCACTTTTACAGGATTCTTGCGTGTATTCACTGGTGATGTTTTTCTCTCTGAGTTGAATGTTATTCTTTCTTTGTGATCATCTTGTTTTCATTCTAATCTTCGCGTAATGAATGTTGTGGATTTATCCTGCGTATGCCACATTTACATTTCGAGAAAGATTTGAGTGTTTTCTGGTGTTTTCAATTTATCTCGTATACCCTGTTTCTGACTCGAAAGATTTTAGTGTTTTTTCTTCTGGTGTTTTCAATAAAGGAATTCTTAACTTCTTCTTTGTTGAAATTATCCTTCTCATCTTTTCTGCTAATCATCATTTAAGCTACTAAAAGATCGAGTGATTATATTATCTCGCTCTGTGAAAGTTTTCCCTTTGTGTTTCTGGTTTTTATTTCATATTTTATTAAACACAGATCCCATAGCCCAATGGATGTGTAGACTGTCTCAACCAATTCAAAAAACACTCTGACAACAAAACCGACCTATTTCTTTACCTAGCCTAATATCTAAAATTGCAAACATAGCTAAATCGTATAGAGAGATCCCTCTCTGAAGTTGGAAGGGCTAGATCCTAGCTTCAAAAGTGGTTAGATAAAGTTACCTTTGCAGATTTCTTCTGTTTTCAACCTCTAGGAAATTTACCAAGTGCTAAGATAGTGGCGACTCCACTGGGGACAGAACTAAAAATTTATAATTTCATGTTTTCTTTCCCCTAAAAGAACATTTTGTTCCTAGAATATTGCAAATTTGAGAAGAAAGTAATGTTTAGAGGTTGATCAAACTTTGTACATATTATTTTTGGACTCACAAAACTAAAAAGTATATATAAAAAAAATCAAAAAGAAATATGGCTCCTAAGAAAGTTTATACTCGATCTCATCCAGACCCAGAACCTGCAATAGTGAAAGATAACCCAGAACAGTTACTCAGGAAAAAGACCTTAACTGAAAGCTCAGTGAGTCATACTCCCTTGCATAAGTCCCTTTCCTTTTCAAGGAAACCCATTACCTTGCAAAACCCTGACCTAGACACCTTTTCACATCAAAGCCTGGTTAGAACATGATCCGATAGTTTTGTGACTGGAATCATTTTCGAACCAACTATTTTACAACCCTGAACCCCTGAAGTTTTGTCTCCCACTGCTAAACCGCAAGTCACTTCCTCAGTTCTATCCAGTCCATCCTCGTCCTCGTCTTCAGTCTCTACCTCGCCAATCATCCAGGTTGTCATCCCACCTCCTCCACCCATCATGGCAGCTCGATATGCTCCCTTGGTGTTGGTTGCACCTCTACATGCCATGCCCCAAGACTATCAAACGAGACTTCCATAGTTCGATGCAACAGGACCTTTGAGCGCACAACAACACGTAGATAAAATGAATGATTATTATGATCTGCATGAAGTAGATGAAGTTGATGTTCAAATGACATTGTTTGCCCAAATTTTGATAGGTGACGTTAAAAAATGGTACAAAGGGTTGCGTGCCACCTCAGTCCTTGACCTTACCGCATTCCAAAGGATTTTTCTAGACATATGGGAGGTAAAGAAAAGCCCTCTGCAAATTTTGTCAGAATACGAGAATATCAGAAGAAATCAAGGTGAGACAGTAAAAGATTACTGCACTCATTTCAATAACCTATACAACGCAATTCCAGCTAAAATCAAACCTCCAAAGGGTTTGGCACTGATAAAATTCCCCTATGGTTTTGAAGCTGACATGTCATACCAACTAAGGGAAAGAAATTCTACCACCCTGGAAGACATGCAAAAAAGTGCTATAAGTGTGGAGGCCAATCTGTTGGAAAAAAAGGCACGTCAGAGGTCAGAGAGGAGAGTCACAATTAAATAAGAACCTTCCATGTCGACCTCAGATTAAAAATTGGATTCTTTGGACAAAGCAATGGAAAGAATGATGGAAAGACTTACTGTGTCAGACAGAAATCCTTCGAGAGAAAATCCACCAGCTCCTCAGGTTTAGAACCCTAACTTTAGGAGAAACCCTCCTCAAATCAAACAGAGAGATCGTAGGGATCAAAGAGAGCAGAGGGGTCTAGATCAGCAGATCAGACCTCCCCTACAAGACAATTATGCTGATGAAGGGGAGGAAGTAATAGAGGAATTGGAGGATACTCACATAAATCTCATGGGAATTCACGATAACGAAGCTATTTTCCTTACCCAGGAAGAGCAAGAACTTTTTCTTCTCAATCAAACAAAGGTAAGTGAAGAAGCCGAAGATGAAGAACAGCAGGCATTTGAAAATGCCATTTTGGAGGTACACCAGCAGTATAATTTACAGAGTAAAAAGACAGAAGGGAGTTCCCCAAAAAAGACAATTGAAACAAAGAAGGTAGTCAAAACCAAGAAGGCCTCTGAGCCATCTACCGAGAATATTCCTGAGAAGAGTACTGTTGAAGTTCCCGTGAAGAAAAACCTTACTATTCTGAAAAGATCATCACAGCCCAAGGTTTCACCTATTAATCCACCAAGTACTTCTATCCAGAAGAGTTTGGTGGACAAACCAGAATTGATGAGCCAAGGCAGAGCTCCTACACCTTTCATCCTTGAGGGGGAATTAGCCAAAGTAAAAATTCCCATTCCACTTTCCGAGTTGATGAACAAAGAAGTTTATCGTTCATAGGTGATTAAAGCACTGACCATTGAACCTAACATAGGCACCAAGGCCTTAACCATTGGATCAGCCAATCATTCAGACACTGTGAATCTTACTGATGATCAACCTGAAATTCTTTTCAGACCTGAAGTAGATGGTTGAGATGATACTGGTGATGTCGTTCCTTTTTACATCAGTCTAAACATACATGATCTGATCTTGCATAATGCTATGTTGGATTCAGGTGATTCTCATAATCTGATGCCTAAAGCAGTAATGGAGAAACTGGAACTGGAGGTCACTAGACCTTACAAGGATTTACACTCATTTGACTCCAGTAAAGTTAGATGTATTGGTTTGATTAAGGACCTATGTATCACCCTAGTTCAGATTCCTGCAAAGAGCATGGTCATGGATGTGGTAGTTGCAGACATCCCTTTGAAGTATGGAATGTTGCTATCCTGGTCTTGGGGGGCTAAATTGAGAGGAACCCTACATCTAGATATGTCTTATGCCACTATCCTAGTTTTCGGGCAACAAAGAAGGCTATACAGAGAAACATTGATGAAGTACATGTTCAGTAGCCAAGAAAAGCCACACAACTATCCTCTTTACTCTGCGCATTTCGACTTGGATTCTTTTATCTTGTACAACGATGGTGACACGGGAGAGAAAGACACTCAGCTAGCAGAAGATACATCTAGTCAGGATGAAGGGCAATAAATCATTGAGGTAGCAAGGATGAAGAACGTGATAACTGAAGAGTTACCCGCAGATTTCTAGAGCATGGATTTTGATGGGGCAGTAAGCAAAGAAGGAGCTGGAGCAGGAGTCTGGCTGCATAATCACAGAAACAGGTATTCATAAAACCATTCTTACAAATTAAATTTCCAATGCACTAACAATGTTGCCGAGTATTAAGCCTTGATGCTCGGTTTGAAGCTTTTGAAAAGAGTTGGTGCTAAACAGATTATGGTAAGAGGTGATTCTGAGTTGATAATAAAGCAGATCAAAGGTGAGTACGCTACGAAACACCCACGTCTTAGAGCTTATAGGAATGTTTTTCTAGATGCCCTTAGATGTTTCACTGAAGTTGACTTGCAGGTAATGCCGAGGGGACAAAACATTCTAGCAGATAGATTGGCTACATCAGCAGGAACCTGTAAGATTCCTTTCCGCTCGACTCACCCATACACTGTTGAGGTGAAATGCAGACCAACCATTCTCGACAATATCAGGTACTGGCAAGTGTTTGGTAATGATGATCAAATCGAAGACTTTCTGCAGTGTAAAAACGATTTTGAATGTACAAATATAGATTTAGAGAACGAAGATGAGAATGTAAATAGATCAGATTTTGAAATTGATAGTGTAAATAGCATAGATTCAGGAGAATTAGGCGATGACGAAATGGATGCCGATGTTTTACATTTGAAAAGCAACGTTTTGCCTAGGGGTCTAGTTCCCTTAGAGGACTTGTTTGATTTTAACGACGTAGCCAAAAAACCCAAAATTGAAGCACATGGACAAGAGGTAGAAGACTGTAATATAGGGACTGAAGAGAAACCCAGGATAGTCAAATTGTCTAAATCATTACCCCCTAAGCAAAAACTCAAATACATTGAGTTGTTCAAAGAATATTCGGATGTCTTTGCCTGGGGTTATGAGGATTTGAAATCTTATGATACCAGCATCATACAACAAAGGATTCCAATAAAGGAAGACCAAAAACAGTTCAGACAGAAACTTAGGAGGATAAATCCCAAGTTGCTCCCTCTGATAGAAAAGGAAATCAAAAAAATGTACGATGCCAAAATCATAGTCCTGTTGTGTTTTTCCAAATGGGTCTCTAATTTGGTCCCTACACGTAAGAAATCTGGGGAAATCAGACTCTGCATAGATTTCCAAAATCTGGATAAAGTCTCCCTGAAGGATAGTTACCCCTTGCCAAAAATGGACCACATCCTGCAAAGGGTGGTCGGATCCAGTCGAATTTCTCTGCTAGACGGTTTCTCGGGTTACAATCAGGTACTAATTCACCCAGATGGCCAAGACAAAACTGCTTTCACCACACCATGGGGCACTTTCATGTATGTGAAAATGCCTTTTGCTCTGATGAACGCAGGAGCCACATTCCAGAGAGCGATGGATATCGCCTTTGTGGAAGAATCGGGTAAGTTTATTGTCGTCGATTTAGATGATGTAACTGTGTTTTCCTGATCTGATGACGAGCACCTGTGACACCTTAGATGAGTCTTCGAGAAATGTAGAAGGTTTGGGATTTCTTTAAATCCTAAGAAAATCCTTTTCGGGCTAGAGGAAGGCAAATTGCTAGGACACATCATCTCCAAGGATGGAATCAAAATGGGCCCCAGCAGGATCGAGGCCATACAAAATTTAGAACACCCAAGAAAACTCAAAGAACTACATTCTTTTATCGGGAGAATAAACTTTCTACGAAGATTCATTCCCAATCTGGCAGAGCTCCTCAGAAACATTACAAATATGTTAAAAAAGGATGTAAAAATAAAATGGGACTCCGAGTCCAGACAGTCTTTCGAACAAGTTAAACAAGCACTCACAGAGGCCCCTATTTTGATCAGTCCTGATTTTACTAAGGATTTCTATCTTTTCTCTTTCGCCTCCGAACATACTATAGTAGCGGTATTACTACAAAAGAACAGTGAAGGGTATGAACAACCCATAGCTTTCTTCAGTAAAGCGTTAAGAGATGCTTCTCTGAATTACAATATAATGGAGAAACAAGCTTTTGCCTTGGTGAAAGCTATAAAAGACTTTAGAGTCTACATTCTCCATTCCCACACCATATCTTATGTTCCGAATGCAATAGTAAAAGACATTTTGACACAGGACAATCCGGATGGAAGAAGGGGAAAATGGATTGCTATCATTTTAGAATACGATATAGAGATTAAGCCAACAAAACTAATTAAGGGTCAAGGCCTAGCAAAATTAATGGCTGAATTAAATTTCCATGCTCTTGACATTAATTTTTTAGTTGCAGCAGATGAACAGGGCGAGATGGCGACTCCAAGCGTGAGAGAGGTATTTCTCAACTCTCCATGGTACGCAGACCTTATATTCATTTTGCAAAATTTACAAGCTCCCCTTGGCTTGACTAAGACTAAAGCTAGATTTTTAAAGTTGAAAGCCTTAAAATGTTGTATTCTAGAAGAAAAATTGTATTGGAAAGATCCTGGAGGCATTCTGTTAAATTGTTTATTGAAAGATGAAGCTGACAAAGTTTTATAAGAATTTCATGTAGGAGAATGTGGTGGCCATCTGAATTGGAAGGTCACAACCAACAAAATACTCATAGTTGGATTCTATTGGCCCACCCTATTCGCCGATGTGCATCAAAAGGTAACTGCATGTCATCAATGTCAATTGTTTGAAGGCAAAAGGAAACTCCTCCCTCTACCTTTGAAACCGATCTCAGTTGAGGCCCCTTTCCAGCAATGGGGACTGGACTTCATTGGAGAAATACACCCCCCTTCTTCAGGCCATCATAGGTGGATTATCACTGCCACCGATTATTTTACCAAATGGATCGAAGCAGTACCAAGCAGGCAAGCCACTGACTTTGTTATTATCAAATTCCTTGAAAATAATATTTTGTCTCGCTTTGGATGTCCTAGAAAGATCATAACTGATAATGCAGATGATTTTCGGTCGAAGAGTCTCATAGATTTTTGCAACCAATATCACATTGGTTTGGGGCATTCCACAGCCTACTATCCTCAGGGGAATGGGCTGGCGAAATCTTCAAACAAAACCTTGGTAAATATCATCAAGAAAATGTTGCAGGAAAATAAGAAATATTTGTGTTCTCATTGTGGGTTGATAGATTGATCACCAAAAGGTCAATTGGTATGTCACCATACCAGCTGCTCTATGGCACAGAGGCAGTTTTACCCACTTCTTTAGGAGTCTCTGTCATGAATTTGCTTCAAGATGTACAAGCTGATCCAAATGACTCACAGAGAAGGATCAACCAAATGATCCATTTGCAGCAGTCTAGGGAGGACGTTTTCAACAAGACTCGGGTGATCCAAGAAAGAATCAAGAAGATTTTTGACAAAAGAACCAAGGAAGATGATTTTGAACTAGGAGATTTGGTGTTGAAATGGGATGCCAGAAATGAAGACAAGGGAAAGCATGGAAAATTCAACAGTTTGTGGAGAGGACCATACATGATCCAAGCTTTCAGGGGAAACAATGTTTTCTTGCTAAACAGCGCTGATGGGATAGATCTGCCAGGAGGACCTGTAAATGGCATAATGTTGAAACATTATGTGCCACCTCAGTAAGAGATTCAAGTTTTCACTCTCCATTGTACATACCATTTTTATTTTTTATTTTTCATCTACATTTTCTGAGTGAAGAACATTAGTCAGTTGGTTGAAGCCCGAAGAGAAGGCCCTAAGCTGTTGGTCAGTGTTTTTCCAATTTTTGAGAATAAAACCAATGAAGGTTACTAGGCAAAAATTTTCAGAATGACAGGAACCAGAATTCTTGGCACTTCACAGGGAAAGTACCATCCCCAGGTGGAGCCATTGTTATCACCCTATAAGTTATAGGATCAACTGGTGACTGGGATATAATCTGTCTCTAGTATTTTTTGTTGGCAAATGATTTTTCATTCTGCAAATAATTTGAAAAAGAGAAAAGAAAAGAAAGAAAGAAAAAGAGGGCATAAAAGAATTTAAATAAAAGTCCCATGCAATAATACTAACTTGGTCCATACCTTTCAAGCATGGCCAAGTTCTTTTTAAATTGATGTTGATAGGGTAGTGAATGAGTTTGGCTAAACAGTTTAATCTTAGCCAAAGTGTCTAGGGTAGATTAGTGAATAAATCTGGCCAAACTGTTTAATACTGGTCAGATAACCCCAGGGTAGAGTAAATTCTTAACCCAAGAGTCTAATCTGGGTTAACTGTCATAGGAACTAGGTTAGAATATAGGTTATATTGCTTTGTTTCTTCATTTCAATAAGAACCAGCTTGATGTAAGTGTTCCACCATGTTTTCAGATGCTTAAAAAGATCGTTTGCCTAACCCCTTGGTGGTGTCTACTTGGAAAACCTTGGAAAAACCCATAAAAACGCATTTACCCTAAGTTTTTCCCAGCGCATGTATTTTTCGCTCCCCACTTATGCTCCCTGCACATATCAATGGTCCTGATCGTGGCACCCAGATCTATGGTGTAAAAAGCATTCCGAACCCCCCCGACCGTTCTACTTTTAACCGGGGGAGGGGGGTCCGCAATCGATGATAAGATTTGCGCGCATCTGGACGGCTCTGGATCGAGCGCTCAAATCTACGATCGGCGTTGGATTTCGGACCCCCCCCCATCCATTCTTCCTTTAATGGGTGGGGGGGGGGGTCCGGAATGAGTGATAAATGGTGCGCAAAGATCTGTGGCTAGGAAACGAGCGTGCAGATCAACAGTCCAAAATGGTTTTCGGACCCCCTCGGATAGCCTGCTTTTAACTAAGGGGGGGGGTCCAGAATGGTAATCTCCCTCTGGCGGGTCCCTTGTTATACATGGCATCGATCTATTTCCCTAAGTCCCATCACCATCTTCTATCTGACAGACCTTCGTCACCTCTGGATGTCACCTTCCACCTTTTCCAAACTGGTCATGTCCCATAACTGTTGTCATTCCTTCCCCCCTATTCGCTCGTAGAAAGCCCCTTATTACGAATTTTACCTCCAATCAATAGTCGCCACATCACTCGTTTGTATCCCTCAGTCACAGTCACCCACCATCTCACCCTCAAAGTGATCCATTGGCCATTTATTACTGGATAACCTATCCGTTATCCAACTGACCTGTCTCCCACGCCCAACCGACCCCAGTTTAAATAAAACTACCATTATTTCCCTTACTTTCGCTATTCACCCATCACACCATAGAAATTCACCGCTTACTCCTCTGTTACATCCCGTTTCCCTCATCCACAATCAGTTGCCCCCACTAACATTGTGTTTATTGCAGGTACTATTGCAGAGATGGAGCCAAAGTCCAAACAAGCAGAAGGAGAGGAGAATATGTTTCTCCCGCCTCCTGTCGACCTAGACAGGATCCCACTGGTCGACAAAGACCAGTTAATCGCAGATACCAAATGTGATTTTGATTTCTCAGACCTCCAGTCATGGATCAGGGAGGTTTTCCTGGACCAGAGTGATGAAATTGGACTCTGGGAGTCCAATTTACCCCTCTACCTCTTCCCTCAGATCCACCATTTTTTCGAGTTCACTCTCAAGTGCCAAGCTCACTATATTCCCAAACAAAGAGCCGTCATCTCCTCGTCCGGAGAGATCCTGTTCCTCATCATGCACGAAGCCATAGACCAGATGATGCAAATCCCCCGAGCCGACTCTGCGTCTCCCTTCAACCTAGAAATCCTTACAGAGTTGTACCAGAAAATGACTTTTCCCCAAAGATCTCAAATATTCGAGCTTTTCCTTCCCACATCCACTCAATTCCCCTCCACAAATCCCCCTTATCCGTCTTCCATGTTCTCAACTAAGGGAAACCAAGTCATCTCATCCCTTTGCGCTCTATTGGGATACTATTCTAATCTGTGGGTAGATGAGCCCATTCTGGGTTTTCTATCCATTTTCTCCATTGATGAAAAGCCCACCACCCAATTTGATTTTAGCACATTCTTGGCAGACAATATTCATGAGAAGTTCATGAATTTTGGCATGGAAGGCATGTTCAGATATTCATCAATACTAGCCTACTTGTTCGTCTTCTTCCAGGTAGATAAATTTAGTTTTTCCATGCAGAAGATGGATGAAGACGGTAAACCTTAGGCAGTCACAGCATGGATTTCCTTACTCAAGCACAACTCCACAGAGTACAGTTTCAAGGGGTTCATCGATCAGTTCTACCACCCTGTGGTAAGTATGTTGAGCGGCAGACCCGAGCCTCAAATAAATGACGAAGTCCAGAGAATCCTGCATCTCTCGGACAACATAAAGACCAGGGATTGGTACCTGTATCAAAATCATACCGAGATCAGAGTATACGGGTGCGAATGGGCACCGTATAAGCTGCCCAAGTATTTTCCTGTCAGAATCTTTTCTCTAGAATATATAAGGTAGATTATAAATTCAAATGATATTCATTTTGTATCATTGAATAAAAAGCAGCAGCTTAGAATCAAGGGGCATATTGTCTCCTTCATCTGCAACAGTCGTGGCACCGAGGAAGAAGAAGACAGGATGTTGAGAGAAATGAAGTTCTTCATGAGCTTCCCATGGCACTATGATCCTTATGGGATCATCTCAGAGATGAGGATGAAGAACAAGAACATCCCCTATGTTCATGAAGCTAGGCCTGAGGTGGAAAAATTTGCAAATCAAACAGTGTGGGAGCCTAACACATTGGTCGAAGTGGAACAGCAGGTTCCCTTCACCACTATGTCACCAATGACCATGCCACAGGTCCCTAAGGAAAAAAGGCCTCGATAAGATTTATCTTCACCTGTCATGCAGGTATCGTCCGAAGAGTTCCAGTTGCACACTAAGAGGCCCAAGAAAATTTTAGTTCTTGGCCCGACTGGAGAAAAAGAAGCCCTGCCTACCACAGTGACCAAGTCTGTTATTCCACCCTTCAGTTCGAGCCTCCATAAGGACATTACCCCAATATTGCCGAAGAAAACCACAGACTCCCCTTTGAACACTCAGCCAGGCAAGGTGGGACCAAAGCTTAGTATCTTCGAGAAGTACGAGTTGATCAAGAAAAAGAACCAGACCCTTACCCGCAGTACTTGCTGTCAGTTTTGGAAGTAGACGTTGACTGCGCAGCATATGCTACTATCTTCATTTGACACAGAAAAGGGCAGAATGCACATAGCCTTCCTCCAGGCACAGGTACTAGATCCCAAGCTGATCACCGACTACAAGAGGGCCACCTTTGAATTCCAGACAAAGGATGTGCACCCAGCCGATCAGATGGATCTACACAAGAAGACCGGAGAAATGGTATTCTACACGTTGGCGCACGCTTCCACTTCAGCGTCTAAATTGCAGTTGTCCCTGAACAATGTTCAAACACAGCTCAAAATGGAGAAGATTTCATCCTTTGCAAAGGACAATAGGATCAAAACTTTGGAGGAGCTGATCCTCAAGATCGGTTATGATCCTTCAAACATCAAAGCAGCGGAGGAAATGATAAAGAAGAAAAATGCAGACATAGCCTCCTTGAGAAAACAACTGAAACTCCCGCCCACAGAGGATTCGCAGGAGAAGGAGATAGCAGAGAAAGAAGGAGAGAAAGATGAGATGCTAAAGCTGCTCATGGAGCAGAATGCACAGCTTAAAGAAATGGAAGCTGAGATGGAGAAGTTATTAAAAGAGAAAGAGCAACCGAAGCCAATGGAAGTCATTCCATTGAGCGATATTCCGATTTCAGGAGTGAGCGCAACATCAGTGACAGAAGTCCCATCCGTGACTCCATTGACATCACAGGAGAAGACAATCGACCTGGCTAAATCCATGGAAAAGATGAACCTACAGGAGACAGAGATCAGCAGGCTTAAAAAGGAAGTTGAGAACCTTCAGGAACTCAAAAATTCCTTCCAGACTAGCCTCTCCAAAGAAAAGCAGGTGACAGAGCAGCTCAAATAGGAGTTACAGCAACTCCAGAAGCAGACAGTGGCAGGAAAGACTTTGGGTTAGGTTAAAGAGAATGTATGGATAGACATCACTAAGTCCATGAATG
>SNQJ01S0054893.1:13623-39274 GCA_010110895.2 Picea sitchensis | reverse complement strand
CAACCTCTCCCTCCATGAGTGGAATGAGTTGGATGTGAATCCAACTATATATATGTGCACTGTGTTGTGTTTAATAGGAGAATACAATCTGTGTTTGTGTGTAATCTGCTGCTCTTTTGAATTCTGTCAAGGGATTGTTAAAAAGAAGCACAGTGGTAGTTTGTGGGGGCTGCAGTCAGGGGGACGCAACACCTGCTGCAAGAGACAGATCAGAAGATCAGTTTTGGATGTTAGGGTTTGTTGAAAAGAAGCACAGTGGTAGATTCGAGGGCGGGGCGGTGCAGGGGCGCAACACCTGCAAGAGGCAGATCAGCGAGGGAGAATAAAGGTTACAGTCAATAGCATGCAGCATAGGCTGGAGAAAATCTAAAATCTTTCTGCCAGTGCTAGGTGCAAATTGTAATGTCTGTAAATTCTCCTTTAATAAATATTTTTTTTATTTTTCATAGATAATCTCTGTTGTATGATTGACTTTGCTGTTGTTAATGTCTGATTTTTCTCCTTGTGGTTGTAGCTTAGTGTAGAAAGCATGATCACACACATATAAGCAGAATCTTATGCCTGTTTTTGGGCACCTTCATAGCTCTGTATTTGCAAGTATCGAATTTGTTTTCGATCTACATTTAAAGATTTAACAGATCATGTTATTAAACTCATTTAAGCTCGGTTTCTTGCTTCTCTAAACCTACCTTGTCCTTGCAGCAACGTTCCATGGTTATGAAACCTGTTTGGCAAGATTGCCCAGACAGATAATTTTGGTATCATTCCAGAGAGAGTAAAGCAATAGGAGCACGTAATACAACTTTGTGATGTGATCACTCTAAAGGAGCCAATCAAGGCCTGGACAATGCAGAGTATCCGGAGAAGTTTTCTTACTGGGATGCTGAACCTAGACGTTGTGGATATCTGGAGACGTTTTCCTTTTTGGATGCTGAGATTGCAAGCTCATGAGGAAAAAAATAGTTGAAGTCCCAACATTATAGGAGATTAGAATAGAAAAAGCTAATGGTTTTGGTCTTTCTGCTTCATAATGTTGGAACTTGGGAAATAAATGATTAAAGAAAATATTTAAATTGGTTGAGATGCAAAGATAGGGATCAAGAGCGAGAATAGTAGAAACTTGTTGCAGTTAGAGGTGCGTTTTACAGTCTACTGAGAACTGGTTGCATTTAGAGGTGCTTTTTATATTCTAGTGAGAATTGGTTTTATTTAGACATGTTTTTTACACTCTATTGACATATGCAATTTTTTTTATGCTCAACTTCTCAAAATGGAGTTGACACATAATATTTAAAAAATATTAATAACAAAAAAATATATTTAAATCTTAATTGGGAAAGATTCTCTACAGTCTATAATGGGAGAGATGTTCATGTAACATAACACATTAAAATAATAGTAAAAAATTCACAAAATAATAAATTAATATTAAATTAATAATAAAATAATAAAAAACATTAAAATATATATAAATAAAAAGACATATAAACAACAAGTGGGCTGAATTAATCAATGGACACATTAATCAAAATATGTATATAGTACCAAGTATAAATCTCTAGGGGTGAAAACTTTTAACCTTTTCCTCAAGTTTTACACTCTAAAAAAGGTTTTCACCTGGAGAGATTGGATCCCTCTATTGCTTATAAATACTAGGCTAAGATGGATGTATGCCGGTTATAAATAAATACTTGAATGTTCACTCTATTGCTTATAAATACTAGGCTAAGATGGATGTATGCCGGTTATAAATAAATACTTGAATGTTCACTTTAAGAAAATTATGTGACATATAACATTCAAAAAAATATTAATAACAAAAGATATATTTTAATGTTGAATATCGATAAAATATTTCAATGTCCACCTTAATTAAAATATTTTTATATCAACTTTGTATATATATAAAAGTAATTGTAAGTTAAAAAGTTTTTATTTTATAGATATGTGTTTTTTGCATGAGGAACATAGAGAAGTGGGTGAAAAAAAGAGTTATTTTGTACAACCATCCATATAAAGAATACCTAAGANTATATATATATATATATATATTGAATTTGATCAATTATTATATATATATAACTTGTAATTTCATACTAAGCTATAAAGCCTCTCAACACAATCAACTTTGTGTGTGTGTATAAGTAATTGAAAGTTAAAAAATTATTTTTTTTCCCGAAGAAAATTTTCTCCAACTTATATAAAAATAAGGTGATTTACAAAAACTTTTCCTGTCCAAAATAACAAAACAGATAGAGGGCAGCCAATGACTACTAAAACAAACAGAAAATTCTGCTCACTGTGGAGCTGATTTCTCAACAGCAGAAAACACTAATCCAACAGAACTGCTGAGGGAAATGATGCTGAGAGGAATAAAGAAAAAAAAACAAGTTTCGAACCATCTACAATCTTACCGAGCCATTCAACAAACTTAGTTTTCAAACTCAGATTTCAAATATATTTAGATGGGAATGCAAGCTTTCTTTCCCATTTTCCCAGTGATAGATAGACAGCCTGCCTTTTGGCTCCTTTAAAGCCCTCTTTAACAGGGCGTCCGCCTCTTTATTAAGCTCCGAGTAAATATGCTGAAAATTAAGATCTTTAAATTGAAGAGAGAGTTTCTTAATCTTTGATTTCCAGCCATCTAAATTCACCACCTGTAAAACGCTCTTGTTGTTCATCCAATCAATAATGACTTTCTAGTCCCCCAAGATTTGGATTTTGTCTATTGCCCAGAGAGAAGCCAAAGTTAAAGTCACCCACAAGCCTAGGAGCTCCGCCTTGGTATTTGTGCCCACGCCACAATTAAGGTACCATTTTGTAACTCTTGAAGCGTGTGATTTGAAGATTCCACCTGCTGCACAACAATTTCCTGTTTGTAAGGCTGCCCTGTCGAAACAGGTCAGCGTGAAACCATCTAAGAAAGTAATTTCGCAAACATGGTTTGGAATGGAAATAACTGTGGAAGGCTGCCAAGTAAAAGAGACTGCAATGCGATAAACCACTGCACGAGGAGATGGAATGCAGTCCTCAAAAATCACCCTATTCCTCTCCAACCATATAGTCCAACATGTATAGGCTGCCAAGCATAACGGAGACGAGATGTCACTTGACCACTTCGTTAAGCAGTCAAACACTGAGCATCCATCCCAAAGGTTTTTCAGATTGAAAATTTTAGATAAACGATGCCAAACTGCTTTTGTAAATGAGCAATTAATTAACAAATGATTGGCACTTTCCTCGTCACTGCTGCACAGTCCGCACACCCCCGGTCCAATCCAACCTCGTCTTTGGAGCACATTCCATGTGAGTATTTTTTCAAACGCTACCAGCCACACGAACAGTTTTAGTTTTAAAGGAAGAGGCCATTTCCACAGCTTTGGAACCCAAGCTTTATCACTGTGAAAATCCAAAGGTTTTATGAGGGAAGAATAAATATTTTTAACTGAAAGAACTCCTGAAGCATCCCCCCCCGCCCAAATCAAGCTGTCCTCACTAGTTTGAAGAGAAATCCCTGCATCCTTTAAAGCAATTGTGAAGCTATCCCATTCCAAAGCAAGCTACCCCGATAACCCCAAAGAAGAACTGGATCGCCACCGACCTGGAAATGAAGGAATGCTCCCTAACTCACTAGCCTGCGCTAGAACCAGAATTCTATTTTTGGATAGCTGCTCACGAAGCTCTTCAGTGAGGATAGAGGACTCTTCTAAACCGACAATTTTGTCCAAACCGATAAGAATCGATTTTCCTGAACTGACTCTCCACCGAAGCCAATGTAATAAGACCAGAATGCTTTTTGTCAAACCTTTCCAAAAAACAGAAGAATGCCATTGCTGCTGAAAAGGTTTCCTGAGCCAATCATCAAAGGAAGAACCCCCCAAATATTTATCCTCTAAAATCCTTTGCCAGATGCTATCCACCGTTAGCGCTCTCCAGAGGGAATTTGCCAGTAAAGTTGTGTTGAAAGTGGACAAATTTCTGAGACCCCACCCTCCACAGTGTTTCGGTCTAGCAAGAAGGTCCCATCTACAAAGATGATAGTGGTGGTTGACTTTTTGACCACCCCATAAAAAGGAAAAGCAAAGTTGCTGAATGCGGTTCAAAATGGATGAAGGGATCAGTTCCAGCGACATCCAAAAAACACATTGGCTCTCCAAAACCGATTTAACCAAGATTAACCGGCCACCCAATGAGAGCCAATGATTGCACCAGAAACCAATCTTTCTCTCAATTTTTGTCACTAACCAGCTCCACTCAGTCGACATTGCTGCTCCTAGCTTTAAATAATAGCCTAAGTACTTGAAGCCCACATTTAAATCAGCAAAGGAAAATGGGATGATGGCTTTAAAGAGCTCGATTTCCAAGTCATCTAGCCCCCAATAGTGAACAACAGATTTTTCTGTATTAATGCATAGACCAGAAACCGAACAGAAAACTCGAAGAATGTCCAAAATATAGCGCCACTCACCTAGAATTTCTTTTGACATTATTAGGACGTCATCGACAAACATTAGATGGACAAGTTTATGAAGTTGTGTGACCAAAATACCTGAAATACTTTTATTGACCAATCCCTTTGCTAGCAGCAGGCTTAAACCTTCAATCATCAATATAAAAAGGTAGGGGGACAGCGGGCATCCCTGACGAAGACCCCTCTAGCTCTTGAAATAATCAGTCGCCTCACCATTGATCAGGACTGCAAATTTTGCACTTGTGACACAACACATTATCCAATCCGAGAGCTTTGTCCCAAAACCAACTGTGAGTAGGACCACTCTAAGGTACTCCCAGTCAATACTGTCGTAGGCCTTTTTGAGGTCTAATTTTAGCACCAGGGATTTGATATTCTTTTTTTTTATGTTATGAAATGTTTCATGAGCAGAGCCAATAGCTTCCTGGATTCTTCTTCCCTTTAAGAATCCAAGCTGTTCAGAACAAAAACACTTTGAAAGAAAGGGTTTAATCCGGTTTGCAAGGATTTTTGATATCACTTTATAGATAAGATTACATAACGAAATGGGTCAGAAATCATCGAAAGAGTCCGGCTTGTTGGCCTTCGGAATCAGAGCCAGGAAAGTAGAGTTAAGGCCTCCATAGAGTTTGCCTTTCCTCCTCGAATCTTCCACCATTTCGAGGAGATCTTTACCAACCAGATCAAAGAAATAAAAAAAAAACTCTGAAGTCCACCCATCTAGACCCGGGCTACGGTCTCTGTTGAATTTTACCAGAACAAACTTAATTTCTTCCAATGTAATAGGGCTAAAAAGTGATTCATCCTCCTCTTCCGAAACCATCCAAGGATAAAGGCTAGATATCCTCACCATTTCATTGTAATCTGTTCCTTCTTTCACTTTAAAGAAATCTTTGAAATGATTCACTGCCGCTTCTTTAATCGCATTCTGTCCCGAAATTTTAATTCCAGCTTCTGAGTTGACTTCCCAAATGTGCTTCCGGTTCCTACTTACCCCTGCCATCTTATGGAAAAAATTGGTATTTGAATCCCCACTCTGGATCCATGTAACTCTGCTACGTAGGCGCCATGCCTCCTCCTCCCCCAGCAAATGGTTATTTCTGTTATATTCCAGCACTCTAAGGTATCCTGCATCCTCCAACGACAACGCTCCATCAACAGATTTTAATAACAGTCTACTAATTTCGGATTCCCAGCCTTCGACTGTCTTCGATTTCAATAACAAGAGCTCGGACTGCCATTTCTTCGTGTGAAATTTTAATTCTTTGAGCTTCCATACCATGCGCTGTTGGTTGTTTTCCTCTGACAGGGAACGGGGATCGCTCCATAAATTATGAACCAGGCTTATGAAATCGGCCTCCTGCAACCACAAAGAATTAAATTTGAACGGAAAGGGCTTGTAAACCGGAGCATTCTCAAATTGGATTAAAAGAGGAGCATGATCGGATACAAAAGGGTAATCAACCCACACCCTGGAGAGGCCCAGAGAAGAAACAGATGCTTCAGAAATTAAACATCTATCTAGTCTTCTGGCCGTAGCATGAGGACCTGCTCGCCCATTACGCCAAGTGGGGGTCAATTTGGTTGGCTTTAGATCAACCAGTTTCAAAGAAGAGAGTAGGCTTCTCAGAAACAATTCCACAGAGCCTGGAACGAATGAACCACCCCAATTTTATTCCAAAGATAGAATGAAATTTAAATCCCCGACAATGATGATGTTTGGGATAGAGTGCAAACCACTCTTAGCAAAAGTACTCCAGAAGAGCTGTCTATCTTTACACGGACCATAGATATTGAGGAAAGCCACCACCTTTTTTGTGGATGCACAGCCGCCAATTAATAAAATACCACTGATAGTCAGAAATGGTTTTAACTCGAAGAGGTTTGGATCCCAAGCAACCATTAAGCCTCCCGAAGAACCTAAAGAATTTACAGTAGTAGCAGCCCAAGAGGGACGAAGTAGGAGTAAGAAGTCTGTAGCTTTTTTTTCATCCAACAGAGTCTCTTGAAAAAACACAATGTCTGGCCTTGTACGATCAAGCAATCTGTGAACCGAGGCAGCTTTGAGGGTGCCTTCGATCCCTCGGATATTCAAGGAGAGCAAAATCATCACTTTTCGCTTGCTTGGGCCTTCAAAGCTCTAAGGGCCCCTGAAACCAGGGAAGTTGGAACGCAAACATCCTTTGAATGACTCGAACTAAGCAGTTTCTTTCGAGAACTTCTGGTTTTGACAGGCGACAGTTCAGAGGCCAGACCTCGTGACCAAGAGAAAGCTTTCCCCCCCTTCCCGACTAACTGAGTAGAAGTTGAGCCAATTTCCGAAGAGGAAACAACAGCTTTCTTACCAAGAACTATAGACAACGACTGTGTGAGCCTTAGGACAGAATGTCCGGGTAACAAGGAGTCAAGGGTTTTGGTGAGTATAGAGGCCTCCTCCTCAGATTCTTGATAGCCTGGCAGGATGGCTGAGTTAAGGGGCATATCTTCCTCAATGGAAGTGGAGGGCACCAGCTCACTGTCGGAGAGAGTAGAAGGGGAAATAACCATTTTAGGCTGCAAAGGAAGGGATGGGCTAACTAAAGGCTGAACCAATCTAGAGGGCATAGAAAATGAAACAGTAGGGTCCTCTGACTTCGGTAGAGAAGTGGGCGATGGGTTAGCAGTCAGAGGGACCGAAGGTATGGTTCCAGGACAGGAATCATCCGGACAACAAGGTGCAGAGGGTGTCTTTGAGTAGCAATGAGGACTAAGGAAAAAGGGACAAGTGTTGGATTTAAACGGAATAGTGGAGGCCCTTAACCATTCCGAACGATTAAGGGCTTCCTTCTCCTCCCCAGTCAGAGAATTAAACAAGAGAGGACAGACAGTCTGAATCTTACCAGTAATAGATGAATCTGGTTCGTGTAAGGAGGACGAGGCTCCCAAAGACCCAATCAAGAAATCCAGGGAGGGGTCCAAATCTGTATACTCGGGAGGGCTCCTTAGCAGCTCTTCCTCTTCAGAATGCTCCTCCAATAGTTTCCCCTTACAGTCACGACGTAGGTGACCAGTTTTGCGACAGATGTTGCAGCGGAATGACAACCCAAGATAGTCCAGTGGCTGGGAAAAGGAATGCCCTCTCCAATCGATCACGATCGATTCCGACAAACCATTGAAAATTCCACCTCAACAAGAATTCGGCCCATCTTTCGCACCGAGGAACTGAGAGCTTTAGTGTCCAGTGAAATAAACCTCCCCAAAGTGTCACCAATGGCCCTTAATGCACCTTCATTCCACAGGTACAGTGGGAGGCCAGGAAGTAGTACCCAGAGGTGTCTAAACTGAAAGAACTCTGTATTTGGATTGAAAGCAATCCTCCACCGCTTCAGCATCAGACTACTGCCCCCCAATATCCAAAACGAACTAAGTAAGAGGGAGGCATCCTCGGGAGAGTTGCATATGAACCCTAGCCAACCTTTTGTAAGGTATAAAACCTTAGGGGTATAGCCTAGGAGGGGAGCCCAATGCAGCTTTATCCAGTTCTCCAGAGAGTCATTGCTCAGGGATTTAAAAGATAAACGTCCAACAAGGGAGCAGAGGGCCATTCTGCAAGTATCCTCTAAACCCACGTCGTTGCCTAAAACCAGGCGTTTAGCCTTCTGATTTGTCTTCCATAGCTTTCGACGGAAAGGAGCCGAAAGGGTTTGAATAGACTGTTTTTTGACCCCTCCCAGAGCAAACTCAGCGGAAGAAGGCAGCCCTGTAGGCTCACTGGTCGCTTGGACACTGGCTCTGCAGTTCTCAAAGGGGCTAGGAGTAGTCTTGAGAGAGGCAGGTTGAAGAGAAGAAAGCAAAGAAGTTTTACCAGATGTACTTATCAAAGTAGAAAGCTTTTGCTTTGAAAAAGGTGCTCCTCCTGACGACTCCTTTTGAATGTTATCCATTGATTCAAACAACCCGGCTTGTCTCCAAATGACCTCGTCCTTCGGGTTCAAAAGTGCTTTTAACTTTGGATCCATGGTAAGAGACAAAAGTGAAACCACAAAGCCTCGGAGGCCAGACAAAAAACCCACTAGATCTGACAAGAAAGCAAACCAATAATGAAGCTGCCGAGTTCCCAGGTGCGCCACTCAGCTGAAAGAGATCCCTCTCTAAATAAAAAACAACCAAAAAAGCCCAAACTTCTCGGGTAAGCCTGATAAAAAGGTTTAAACAACTGTGTAACTCCAGCGCTATCCTCGATACGAAAGGAATGAGTAAGGAAACCTGCAGATTAAAAAAGGAAACTTTTAACTTTGGTTGAAAGTTAAAAAATTCTTATTCTATAGATATGTGCTTTATACATTCCAATACTAGTCCTTGTGTGCTTAGCATGGAGTTGACATGTGAAATTTTAAAAAGTTATTAATAATAAAAAAATATTTAATGTTCATCATAAATTAAATATTTTAATATCTACTTTGAATAAAATATTTCAATATCAAGTCTCTCTCACACACATAAAATGATCATTTGGATATTCCAGATTTATTATGTGCGGAGAGGAATAAGTCCCTTGAGGTCAAAACTTATTTTTAGATTGAAAAAACTTGAGGAAAGCTTTGCACCTTGAGGGATTTGATCATTTTCTTTGCATGTGTTAGTAACAATTGTGGTATCGGGGCACAAAGGTACACAGGTCTGCGGGATTGCGATAAGTGCCCAAGCGTAGCACACAAAGAGATCCATTTCGGGCCCAGGTCAAGCGAGCAAGCACCCCGATTTCAACGTCCGGGATGTATCCAAAGAATCAAATCAACGGTGAGCGGGAAATCGTGATCAGCAAAGCTGCGCCAAGGCTAACGCATTAGATAGCGCCCATAGCATGTTCAAGAATGGATGACAACCGTTCATCTCGAAGGACACGTGGCGCAAGGTCTGGCCGCGTCGGAGTTTCGGCATTCGGGAGTTCATGAAGCAAAGTTTTCGTGCATTGGAAAATCCCGATACGCGATTTCTCGATAAGACCTAGGAGCGTGGGGCCACACCGAATGTCAGGAGGACAGGTGGAAGGCTTTCGTGACGGGGAACGGACCGTTGACAAGTCAATGGTCATGAGCCATCGGGGATCGGAGAATCGCGAGCCCGGAGGATGCGTGCACATTGACGTCGGAAACCCCGAAACCCCGATGGAAAGCTATATGGCTGCGGGCATTTGGTAGCAGTCACTTGGACCAAGAGTTAAGCTCAGGAGGGCTCGCGCATGAAAGGAGCTCATCGCAAATCGAGGATTGGAGAGGTAAGGAGTTCTCGACAGCGGGAACTACGAAACCCTGAACCCCGAATTCCCAATAGTGCCCAGATCCAGGCCCATGGTTTTGGTGCCTGGTCATCAAGAAGGAGGCTTGGGGAAGGGGCGCTTATATTTTCCATTCAGCTACTTGGGCCCCGAAGCATTGAGCTAAATCTTCGAAGGGGGGCACTTTGCTCTTCAGACTCCAGTTCGACGTGGTCTGGATCCCGATACCTGCCAGGAATGAATGAAGAAACGAGAGGGTGGTTGAGGCATCGCCTCAATCATTAATTGCAAGGTATGGAGGGTCTGGTAAGCGTTCCGCTTGAGAGGGTCTTGTGTACCCAATCTTTCAGAAAATCCATACCGAGTCCTCGACTAGCCAGAGGAGGTCTGCGCATGCTAACTCGATATTTACTGATTCAACTACTCCCCCTGCGGGAGCCATGCACAGTTAAGGTGGTGTCCGACAAAGAATATCAGTATGAGTTTGACTGAAGGGACACCAAGCCGTAGGCGACTGGGCACGCCTCTGTTAGGCGTTTTTCTCTGAGTATATAAACTCAGTCTTTGTATTTTGTAAGGTATCGATGGTTGAGCAGAGCTCCCGGTTGTAAAACTTTAATGAAGCACTGTTCTCTGGTTATTTCTAGACTTCTGAGACTTCTTGCCTTATGAATGCCAGTTTCTTTACATCTTTGTTATACTATGTTAGAGTAGCTCGGAATTGGAGGATCCAGTCGAGTTGTAGCTGTTATAGGATGATGTTGTAATGGATCACTGTAATGGTTACGAAGTCTCTAATCGGTTCCTGTGATTTCCTTAACGCTGAATGACTTGGAATTGGAGGATCTAGTCAAGTCTTCTCTTCAGTTTCTTGAAGCCCTGAACCGGGAGGATCCTGCATTCAGAGTTTTTCCCCCACAAACCACTGTAAGCCTGTTGCCCAGAGCTGTTTGTTCATCTTTCTTACTAAGTCTTCCACCTGCTCATCTTTTAATCAACCCACTGGATAAAGTTAGGCTTCCAGACCTCCTTTGTTCTTTACGTACCAGATCCAGTCCCCGAGTTAGAGTGATATCTCCTCGAGCCTTTATCTCCATTTGATCATTCCTTTATAAACAAATCGTGACATTAAACTGATGGGCGTTGGGCTCTGCTCCTGCAAGCAATCCAGGAGTGACTTCCAACGCTAATAGCATGATTCAGAGTTAAAAGATGGATTTAAGATTTTGGTTAAAACATTTTAGTGGTGTGCTCCTTAGTGTGAGGGAGATGTGTAATTCCTTCCATGCTCAACATAGGGTTGACAAGTGGCATGCATGCACACGCACACAGATTAAGAACTAGGGTATTTTCATCTCAACTTTGGATACTCCAGATCTATCATGGGTGGAAAGAAATCAAGTCAATTGAAAAAACGTGAGGAAATGTTTGCACCTCAAGGGATTTGATCCCTTCCTGTGCATTATAGATCGAGATTTAAGATGGATCTATGGTAGTGGTAGAGGCAAGAGACTAAACCCCCAACAAAAGATGGAATTGAAGGTGAAAGGGTAGCACTAAAGCTAGCGCCAAGACCAAGCCATAGTTAAATCTAGAATGGAGGCCTGAGAAAACACCAAAGTTTGAGTGATAATGTGAGCTAGAGCTAGAGCCACAAGATCCTATACCCACCTTTAATAGTAGAGTCACCCAAAAATGGTTGGAGGAAGATCATTTTTGAATGTTAGGGTTTGTTGAGTTTGTTAAAAAGAAAAATCATAATGGTAGATGTGAGGCTGCAGATAGAGAGAAAGATTGAAAAAATAAGACTTCAATCAATAGGGTGTAGTGTAGGGTGGAGAACTCTGAATCCTTACTGCAAATGTTAGGTGCAAATTATAATATTTGTAAATCGAATCTATTATTGTTACTGGGTGTTTTTCATCCTCATGGATGTATAGTATAGAACCAACAGAGATCCATCTTAACCCGAGATCTATCAAGTGTCGAGAAGGATCCAATCTTGGATGGGATGGGCATAGGAATGCTAGGTATACTAACAGATGGAAATGATGACATAACTGACATCCACCAGATGGAGGGGCATGTAGACAAAGGCATGGGCAGTGTAGGTCCAATGGTGCTAAGGTATGGTAACATGGAAATCAGAGGGATGCCCCCTAAGGGATTGGCCCCGTCCCACTTGAAGATGGGCTCTATGGCTCAGTGACACTAGACACAACACTCGGTCCTGACATGGTGGGATGATGACTAAACAAAGAAAAAGGCTCACTAAAAATGTCCCTTACTTGGATAAGTATGGGTGTGTTTGGCTCAGTCAAAGGAGGGTTAAAATTTGGTGGACTTTCATCTACCACTTCTACTTTGGCAAAACCAGTCTCATCAAACCAAAGTTAAGGCCCTTCGAATTCCTTGTCACCTATCTCGTGTCTTTTGAGAGGTAGTTGCACCTCCATAATTGATCTGGGATCTTTTCATCGAGTGACTTATAAAGAATTGCATTAAATGAGCATAAATTAAAGTGCACCATTAAATAAGAAAAAACTCAAAGATGAAGAGACATTAGCATCAAATATGCACACAAAAACTTGATAACGGAGTTCGTCCCTAGTGGAATACGTCTCCAGGTCCTGCTCTCAAATGGGTAGGCTCTTTCATTAACTTAGCAAAAGAATTTGACAAAATACATAAGTATACCTCATTCTAGAACCAAGCTACAAAAATAATGCTCAGATCAGAAAACATACATCATCACTGAATTCGTGGCTTTGGATTACCCAAAAATGACTATCTCCATGCCTCTATTCGACTCTGGCACTCCCAGGCCCAAGAATAATTTTGTCTCAGTTTTCGTTCCCTCTGCAACCTGCAATAATGACAGTCCCTACCTCGTAAAACATTCCCGCAGTTGTACAGTCCACGCCTCTCCCTTTGGCTGGGCAGAAACCTGGCTTAAATAGCAATTGGGCGGACAGAGTTACCAATGGGTTTGTTGGTTGTCGGCGCTAAAGTGAAGGCATTATATGTGGGGGAGGTCCTAGGGTCAAACCCGCGGGCCTCCCATTTTGGCTCTTTGGTTATAACCTCCGCTACATTTGGATGTTGACTTCTAACTTTGGCGGATGTGCCAGATACAATGGAACCTTTGCTAGATTTGGCGGGGGTTTGTTTTTATATTTTGTTTTTATTTTTCGGTCACGAGCCCTCTTTGGGATTTTCGAGGGTGCCACGTGGCACCCATTAATTGGGCCACATGGAATCCATTGATTGGCCCACCTGGCTGCCCAGTCAGGCTGATGTCACCTCCACGTCACCTATGTATAGGACACATGGTGACTCTTGGGTGGTGCCACGTGGCGTTACCTGGGGGTNAATGGTCCAAATGGAGCCTCAAAAAGCCTATTGGCGTGTGAAACGTGGTAGCCTCTGGTGCTACCACATGGCATGATGACGTCAACAATCGTCATGTTGACGTCATCCTTCCATGTCAGCTGTTGATGTCAGCAGTACGGATGATGATGTGGCCCATGTTGATTTGCCCTATTTGACCGCAACTTTGACCACAAATATCTTTCAATCCGTAACTCTGTTTGATGATCCATTTGCGTTGTTAGAAATCTTGCGACGTGATCTTAACGATCGTGACATTTTCATCGAGTTTTGGGAACTTTGAATTTTTTTCCCTTTCTCTGTCTGTTGGAGCCATTCTGAGCGTTTTGAGTTTCCTCTGTGAGTTCTGAGTTGTTCTTAGCCTTCTCTGGATCCTTTTTGGATCACGCCTTCCCACTGAGAGATTTTTGGACCACCAAAATCTTTCATCAATCAACAGGTAAGTGAGGGAAGAATTCCCTCACTTTGTCCTTCTCAATCCACTTTGCCTTGCTTGGATGTGTGCCTTTTATGCTACTCGAAGATAATCAACATCACCCCTACGTGAAGTCCTCTTCCTCCTATCCAGGATGATATCTTCCTGTATCTCATCCAAGTACTCATGTGCAAACTCATCAACTGAAGGTATTGAAACTTTCTCATCTTGATCCCTGATCATGGGAGGCTAAAAATTTTCAAGTTCTCTACGTTCACAACTTAGTAAATTTGCATGTAAGTTACATGTAGATTTGACCCCGTGGTACCCCTTTTCTCCAAGATGAAAAACATTGGTACCACTTTTCTCCAAGATAGTGAAAAGCATTGGTACCACATGCAGAGTTGACCCCTTGGTACCACTTTTCTCCAAGACAAAAAGCATTGGTACCACTTTTCTCTAGACGAAAAACATTGGTACCACTTTTCTCCAAGATAGTGAAGGGTCCATAACTAATGGGATTGAGTTTCTTGCCTTCACCCTTCAATCTCTCCTTGCTTATGTGAATCCATACCTGGTCTCCAACCTAGAACTGATGATCAACCATGTGCTTGTCATGCCGAGCTTTATAATGTTCTTGAATTTTCTCCAACTATTCCCTGACCGCCTGGTATATCTGCTGGATCCTCTGGATGAACTTGTGGGATCTATCCTCTATTTGTTCTTCATTCACATCGACACCTCTCCTGTAAATCAAGTCCAAAGGAGCCTTTGGTAAGTACCCAAAACAAGTCTCAAAAGGTGAACTCTAAGTGGATGAATGTAAAGCTCGGTTGTACGCATGTTGTACATAGGGTATTTGTTGATTTGAAATTTAACTTGATCTAAAATTTAAGATCTTTAACCATTATTTGGATGTGAATTTTTAACTGTTAACCATATTTGTAATGCAAAATTAAAGAACATCCATCAAGCACATAAGCACATAAACATGTAAGCAAACCATCTATGAACAAGAATTGGTAATGGAGTTCACCAGACCCCCTGGCTACATCTTCGGGCCACTTTCCAAATGGGAAGGCCGATAGATTAAGTATTCAAATGCTTACAAAGTGACTTCTGATTTCTGTCTGACATATACAGTAACGGACTTCAACATCAGCTGCTAGATGAAATCCTGAGACTTTTAAGTATGAACATGGATACCTTTCGGTGTATCTGAAAGATTCTGTGAGCACTTTTATGTCTGGATGCCTAAATGCAAAAACTGAAGCTGGATCTGGAATCCTTGTGAAAAACTAAGACTTTTGAGTATAAACTCGATATATTTCAGAATCTGGACTCAGAATGCCCTTCTTGGCACAATTCCCAAAATCTACCTCTGATTTGTATAGTCTGTACAGCCTCGGGATGCATGCAAACTCAGAACCACCTCGATCTACATGCAAAACCACCTAGTTCTACGTGCAAATTCACTTCGGTCACTATGCAGAACCACCTCGATCTGCATGCCAGTCTCTGCCTACATCAAAACTCCCACACCTCCTCGGGATTTGTGCCCATGCCTCCTTTAAATAATTAAAAAACAATGGTTTTGGGGAGGCACGAGCTATGGGCCACGCGCCCTCCGAAATTCCCCAAATCTCGGCAAATTTTAACATTTCTTTGCCACTTCTTGCCACGTCCCATGGCGGTGGCGCATTGGTAGCTATGGTGGTTAGGGAGGGCGGAAGTCCCGGGGTCAAACCCGCGGGCTTCTCCTCCACGCATATGATATGGCATATCGTTTTTAACATATGATTTTAACATATCATATTTGGGCGCATTATATGGTTGGCGCGTTATATGGTTGTGGACTTTGGATATATATGTTTTGGGTTTAACATATGGTATAAACAATATAATATGGCGCGCTTATATTTGGCTGGTTTAATATATGGTATAAACGTTATGTTTTGGCGCATTATATGGTTGGAATTTATCACATATGGTTTGGTTTAATATAACATTTAAATACCAAGAGGGGGCCTCAATGTTGGCAAGGTCAAGGGGTAAGCCCTTGACACCCCCTTTTACCCAACCATGGGGTCATGGTGGCCTTTTCACAAGGTCTTGGGTTCAATTCCCATAGCCCCAAATTACACCATTTCTAACCATTTTCACCATCTTTGACAAAACTTCCACTGTTGATATCTTTGTCATCTGGAGGCCGTTTTTCCTGAAATGAATGTCACCGAAAAGCTGCTGATGAGCTCTTCCACTTTGTAAGCTTTAATTTTCATTTTGAATACTTTAACTCTATCGAATTTTGAGATGATCCACCTGGATCATCTGTTCATCCCATAACTTGGGATGCTTGCTGCAGTAGCCTCGAAGCAAAAGTACCACTGTTCGGTTTACCACCTCTGTCTGTCTGTTGGTCTGTGGATGGAAAACAATGCTCCTCTTCAATTTGGTGTCCATCGTTCTCCATGAACTAGTCCAAAAGTCCCCAAGGAATCAAGTATCTTGGTCCGAGACGATGGATGTGGGTAATCCAAAGTGAACCCAAACATGCTGAAAGAAGAGATTAGCAGTCTGGTCAGCAGTGATCTTTTTTTTACATGGAATCAAGATACACATCTTGTTGAACCTATCCACTACGACATACAAATAATCATGACCCCCTTTGGTCATTGGTAAACCCCCTACAAAATCCATGGAGACACTTTCCTATGGATGGGATGGAATAGGAAGTGGTGAGTACAACCCCAATTTTCTATTTGTGGGCTTACAAATAGAACACATCACAGACCCATTTACATGTTTAGTTACAATTTCTTTCATTTGAGGCCAGTAACAAAACCTCTGCAAATGAGCCATATTTTTTCCTACCCCAAAATTCCTAGACACGAGAAGTGTGAGCTTCTTGTATTACATGGACTCATTCAATTGTAGGAATGTATAGCTTTCCAAGATGGTAGAGTAGTTTTCCCAGTAGACAATAGTTCTCTACCTGTGCACCAAGGGTTAGCTTCACATATACTTCTTTAAAATCTTCATCAATGGCATATTGTTCTACATAGCTATCATGAGATAAAGAAACATTCTTCAAAACAATAGAAGCAACAATAGGAGGTCTAGAAAGCATATCAACTAACTTGTTACTTGTACCCTTTTTGTACTTGATTACCAAGTGAAATTTTTGTAGAAAACCCATCCACATGTAGTGTCGAGATTGTTGCAATTTGGTCTTTGATTGAAGATACTGTAAGGGTTTGTGATCTGTATGTATGATTGTTTCCTTCCCTAACAAGTAGTGTTTCCATTTCTTTACGCTCTAAACTAATGCATACAACTCTTTATCATATGTAGGATAGTTAACAACATCTTGGTTAAAAGTTTCAGAGTGGTAACATATAGGCTTATGATATTGCATCAATACTGCACCCATGGCGTATCCATTGGCATCTATCTCAATCTGAAAAGGTCGTTGAATATTCGACAGTGCTAATACTGGTGCGGTACTGATCTTCTCCTTCAAAATGTTGAAATCTTTTTGTTGTTTTCCTTCCCACTGAAAAGTGTTCTTCACACTGGTTAAGGAATGCAAAGGAGATTCTATAAAGGAGAAGTTGGGAATAAATCTCCTCCAATACTAGACTGCAGCTAAGAAGCTTTGGACTTCAGTTACACTTTTTGACTCATGCCATTTTACAATTACATCAATCTTGGAGGGATCAATTTTCAATTGTCCTCCTACAATATGACCTAAGTACACAAGTGCAGTCTTGCCAAACTCACATTTAGACAGTTTTACTTACAACTTCTCCCTTTGAAAAGTATCCAATACTTGTTTTACATGCCTCACATGCTTATGCCAAGTCCCACTAAAGACAAGAATGTCGTCTAAATATACAATCACAAAGTCATATAGGAAAGGCCTGAATACATCATTCATCACACACATGAAAGTTGTCGGAGCATTACAAAGCCCAAACGACATAACTAACCACTCAAACAATCCTAGTTTGGTTTTAAAGGGAGTTTTCCATGCATCCTATTTTGCGACTCTGATTTGATGATATCCACTGCGCAAATCCAACTTAGTGAAATAAACAACATTTTTCAATTGATCAAGTAAATCATGTATGTGAGGAAGAGGGTATCTATTTTTCACCGTGATTTTATTTAAAGCCTGGTAATAGACACACATTCACCATGTTCCATCCTTCTTTGGCACCATCACGATCGGAGGGCCACAAGGAGATGAACTGGGCCTAATGACCCCTTGATCCAATAAGCCCTGTACCCGCTTCTTGATTTCTATCATTTCCACAACTGACATCCTGTACATGCCCACATTAGGAAGAGGATAATTCTGCTGAAGATGTATCTCATGTTGGATTTCCCTCTTAGAAGGTAATCCATCTGGTTCCTGAAAAATATCATCATACTTAGAAACAATATCAATTAATTCATTTTTATGAGATGGATCACACCCTTGGAAAGCGTCAGATGTCCCAACATCTTTCTCTCTAACAACCATGAGTACATATCTCTTATTAGTGTTTATGAGTCTTTTCATTTTCCTGCACTAACAAGTGTTGTATTTACCCTCATGTTGTGAGCTCTAACAATATATTCCACTCCCCCTTTAGTAAGGTGGTTTTGTTCTCATGACGAAAGAAGACTATTTTTCTATCATAAAGATAAGGACTCCCCAACCCTATGCCACATATATCAAGTGGTACAACATCCAAATCCACTTTATCAATCAATTTTGAAGAAATAGAAAATCTGATCTTACATTTTTTGGTGACATTAAGTTTTGCTTTATCACATACCCAACCAAGAGGATAAGGCTTCAGATGTGGTTTCATTTCAAGACCCATCTTGTTGACAAGTTCTTCAGATATTAAGTTTACTTGGGAACCCAGATCAGATAATGTATCTATCTTTGTATTCTTAGATACAACTCTTATATGAAATAACTCATCCCTCTTTCATTCATAAACAAGAGATTGATCATTGGAACTTGAACTAGCATGAAGAGAATATTTACCTTGTACTCCAACCGCTGTGATCTTTCCTTCATCTGCCAAATTAGAACCAAGATCTTGATGTACTGTAGCAACGGTCTTTGTCTTCCCCTTTCCACCGAAATGTTTCAGTTTCTTTTCTGGATGCAGTTTCCAACAGTGTTCTTCATCGTGACCGCTCTTCTTGCAATGAGTGCAAGATGGTTTTCCTCCTTCTCTCGTCACTGTAACCGTCTTCTTTTCCTTCCTTTTAAACTTCTTAAAAGTCTTTTGTGAGAAATTGGAAGGTTTCTTTATGGGATCTTCTTGAACATGTTTCCCCCTGTTCTCAAGGTGAGTGGCTTGAACACAAACTTCTTCAAGACTATTGGGGTTAAACAAGAGAAAAGTATGATGAATATAACTGTGAAGTGCACCAATACACTTCATTAAAGTTTCATAAGGATCCAAAGGAATGTTCAATGCAAGAGCATTCTTCCTAAATTCTTATGTGAAACTTTGTACAGTTTGACCTTTACTTTGCCTTAAGGTTTGTCATTCCATCATTGCTTTATGTAAATACCCTAATGGATAAAATTTATTACTTATCGCTGATTTAAATTCCAACCATGAGGAAAGAAGATTACCACACTACCTTCTGTCCCAAAGCTTGCTCTCCCACCATACGAGAGTGGTGCCTTCCAACCGAAGAGAAGCCAGTCACACTTTAACTTCCTCTTCATCAATATGTTGGACACGACAATACACTTCAACCCGTCGGATCCAATTATCTAGCTTTTTAGGATTAACGTCTCCATTAAACATAGGTAAAGAAAATTGTACATCAAGCTTCAATAATGGTTTCTTAAAAGAGGCTATATGGATAGAATGATGCGAATGATGAGAATTCTTAGAGGAAGAAGAACTAGAACTCGAAGGTGAAGACATAGACTCAAGAGGATCTCCTCCAGCCCCTTGGTTTACCGAAGCATCATCATCTACACGTGCTTCCTTTTTCTTCCCTTTCTTCTTCATCCTCTTCTCGTAATCTCCATACATTCGTTCGACCATTTCTGACATGCGATAAAAGACCATGTGAAATTTTTTCTCCTGTTCATCACGCTTGTCCTCTTCTGCCATTTTCTTCCTTTTGGATGCACAACCAACTTCTGGATTGAAAGTCTTAAGAGTTCCTGCACCATGCTTATGCTTGGCCCTAGTAAGCAATCACACCCAAAAATTCAAGTCAAAGACGACCGCTCTGATACCGACATGATCCAGGATCTTTTCATCGAGTGACTTATAAAGAATTGCATTAAATGTGCATAAATTAAAGTGCACCATTAAAGAAGGAAACACCAAAAAATGAAGAGACATAAGTATCAAACCTGAACACAAAAACTTGATAACGAAGTTCGTCCCTAGTGGAATATGTCTCCAGGTCCTGCTCTCAAATGGGTAGGATTTTTCATTAACTCAACAAAAGAATTTGGCAAAGTACATAAGTATACCTCATTCTGGAATCAAGCTGCATAAATAATGCTTAGATCAGAAAAGAAACATCACCATCGAATTCATGGCATTAGATTACCTAAAAATGATTGTCTCCATGCCTCAAACCGACTCTGGCACTCCCAAGCCCAAGAAGAATTTTGTCTTGGTTTTTGTTCCCTCTAAAATGTGCCTGCAGTCATACAGTCTGCACCTCTCCCAAGAAGAATTCATGGCGTCGGATTACCCAAAATGTCTGTCTCCATGCTTTGATCCGACTCTGGCACTCTTAGGCCCAAGAAGAATTCTGTCTCGGTTTCCATGCCCTCTGTAACCTGCACTAATGACAGTCCCTGCCTCATAAAATGTGCTCACAGTCGTACGGTCTGCCCCTCTCCCTTTGGCTGGGTGGAAACCTAGCTTAAATAACAATTGGGTGGACAGAGTTACCAACGGGTTCGTTGGTTTTACGGCGCTAAAGTGAAGGCATTATATGTGGGGGAGGTCCCGGGGTCAAACCCGCAGGCCTTCCATTTTGGCTCTTTGGTTATAAACTCCGCTACATTTGGATGCCGAATTCTAACTTTGGTGGATGTGCCAGATACAACGAGACCTCCCCCAGATTTGGCAGGGATCCGTTTTTTTATTTTTTTTTATTTTTCGGTCATGGGCCCTCATTTGGATTTTTGGGGGTGCCACATGGCGTCTACTGATTGGGCCATGTGGCATCCATTGATTGGCTCACCTAGCTGCCTAGTCACACTTATGTCACCTCCACATCAGCTCCATATAGGACACGCAACGACTCTTGGGTGGTGCCACATCATGTCACCTTGGGGTGCCATGTGGTACTTTTCTACTGGTCCAAATGGAGCCTCAAAAATCCTATTGTCGACTGACATGTGGCAGCTTTTGGTTCTGCCACGTGGCATTCTAACATCAGGAGCCATCATGCTGATGTCATCTTTCCATGTCAGTAGTATGGATGATGATGTGGCCCCTGTTGACTTGTCTTTTTTGACCACAACTTTGACCGTGAATATATTTCAATCTGTAACTCATTTTGACAAGCCGTTAGAAAGCTTGCGACGTGCTCTTCATGATCATGCCATTTTCACTGAGTTTTGGGAACTTTGAAATTTTTCCCTTTCTTTGTCTACTAGAGCCATTCTGATCGTTCTGAGTTGCCTCTGTGAGTTCTGAGTTGTTCTTAGCCTTATCTGGATCCTTTTTGGATCAATAATGGGTTCAAATCTTCATAGTTGACGAGACCGACGTAGTGATTTAGCCACGGTGAATGTAGTAAGTGAAAATCCAAACACAATTCAACCTAAATTCGACCTAGAATCGGACTCAAAGAGCACACCCTTTATCAATCTAGTCTAACAACAAGCAAACCAATTGGCTTAGGGACCTTATGAGAACCAACCCTATTGGGGAGATGAATTCCCCACAAGATTGGCTAGCAAAGATATAAGGAGAAGTTATGACGATCTTCACGAAACATCCCTGACTGGTCCAAGCATCCTTTTTTAAGGTGGGTACCCTCTAGGGGAACTGAGACTATGAACGAATGCTTGTCTCATGTACTTAGTACATGGACATCCCACCTACAGTCACCTCTGTGGCTACCTAGGAAAGGTCACTAAGGCTACCACCTCACAATCAATGATCAAACAAATATTCGTAGGTCCGACTACACGTAAGGGTAGGGTAACTAAGCCTGAAGCTCTGAAGGTGTTAACCAATGAAATCCTCATATACATAGCAATCAAATCAGTACCGCAAACACCAAAACAAGCAGAGAGGGGTAATCTCCCTACTTGCTCCGATGCAACCTTGTGCTTAACTCCCATGTTAGAGGAGGCTCCTGAAACACTGGTTGCAAGAATGCGTTTATCACTCTTTAATGAATCCTAAGTTTTGTTTTTGTGGCCTTGGAGAGTTCACTCTCCAATCCTAATCCAAGTCCCTAAGCCTATCTAATGCTAGTTCACTATAAAAGAAAAGTGTCTAATGAATTTTAGATTACGTTTTTTCTTTTAATGGTTGTTGCTTAAGTCCAAGGGAAGCATATGAAACTTTTGGTGATATTGTGACTCTTAACCCAACCAAGAAATGCAAAGATAATAATGCAAATTTTCAATTCGATGAAATCTAGCTATGGGAGGGAAATAGACTTTTTCCTTTTCTTTGCAACTTTTAAAATGAAACCTCACTCACACCAAGCAACCAACAAACAATTCAGAATTGAAACTTTTTCAAGAATTGGAAACCAAACAATGAAGAACCAATGCACTCTTTCACTGATGTTTCAAAAGCAATCAAGCATGCGACAATTTATTTTTGTCTTTTTTGGTTAGTTTTTCCAATCGTAATGCAAAAAATATCCTAATAGAAGAAAGAATATGAATGTAAAAGGAAAACCAACAACAATAAGAAGCAACGAGATTGTAGGAAATTGTAAATGATGCTAGATCATCCCACTCCAATGTCTCTACCAAGATCACACCCAAAACATGAAAAAAAATAAAATCAAATGGAGATCTAGAATTCAGGAGCATAAATTTGCAGGGATTGTACTACACTCTATATTTACCATAAACATATAATATAATATATAAAAAAAAATCCCCATAAATCATCTTTATAATGGATTTGGTCTAGTTGCAATATGAATTTTCTATCAAAATATATTATCCAAACAGTCCACACGATCGTCATGGAAAATCTACAAAATAACTAATTTTAAATCAAAGATAACTTTGCTTTCTAGACACCGATCTAGACGATTTTTTTTTTTAATTGGATAAATTTTCGAGAGAAATCTAGATATGTAGTTAATTTTTTCAGATTCTACATAGAAAGTTACATAATTTTATCTGAAGCTCACAATCCCCTTTTAGAGGAAAAACTCTTTAAGAAAGCCAAGGAAAAAAAACAAAGGATTTGTTCATAGGAGTCACCATTTCTATTATGGGATAAAATCTTGTAGGGATCTTGCTGAATACAAAAAAAAATCTCCCTAGGACTTGCCCATTGATCCTAGAGAGAAAGAAGGCTAGATTCCTATGGTTTTCATAGACTCAAACAAATGGATTCATAATTAACTTAAAGAGTGGTAGAGATAGCATACCTTGAAATGTAGGTTGTCCTTTGTATATCCTTGCTGATGCAGATATGAAGTTCCAACTCCAATATGCTTCCTGCACACAAAAGAAAAACAATGTCTTTCCACCTCTTTACTTGGCATTATAATCCTATATTTACTTGTATCTAATCAGATCTATCGATCACAAGATCAAATCAAAATATTTTCAAATGAAACACAAACATATTCAAGGGGAAAACCAATGATCTATTCATTAACATGAAGAAATTACATCAATTCATACATTGAATGTTGAATCTTTTCTCCTAGATCCAGGTTCTTGATGCTCCTCCTTAGCCTCTTGAGATTCTCTCTCTATTTTTCCAACATAACCACTCTCAAAACTCCTCTCCCCCCATCTCCTTGATTTGGAATCTTCTTATAAGATTTTAGAAGAGATTGGAGATAGGCTTCATGACATGTGAATTAGGTGGATACAAGTCATGGATAGCTTGATTGCAAGTGAACTAAGTAATTACAATTCATAGATAGACATGATGGCATGTGAAGTAAGCAATTATATTTCAAGCACAAGTTTCATACTTAATTATGAGATTTTTCCAACCTATTATGAACATTTTCTCTATTATGAGCTTTTTGCTCAAGTTCCATCCTTAATTATGATTTTTTTCCAACTCATTATGAACTTTATTTTCAATTATGAGTTTATTCTCAATTATGAAATTGTGACAAAACAACTATTTCTTCATGAAATAATTATGAAAATTTTACTCAATTATGTAATTCTAGCCTCATAACATCTAATAACATTCTTGCACAACCTATGGGGAAAATTCAAGTATAACACAAATCACACGAGGATACATGGAGACCAATCATCTTATGGCACGTGGCATCCTATGGAAACCAATCTCATTATGGCACATGGCGATGACATGGATGTTGAATTACCAATGACGTTGATGCTGACTCACTACTAACTAGGCATTGACTGGGCCCTTAGTAGATGTTGACTGGGAAATCAAAATTTTATTTAATCATGAATTTTATTAAGGGTTGAGTCTTACAATATCCATAGTATCTTTATGTTCCACATGAAAAACTTGTTAATATTTTTCATATCGACACTAAACTTTCAAATACCACAAATACATGTGGGATATGTATTTTAAGAAAAAATGAATGTTAATGAAAGGTTAGGATTAACCCACGAAATTTGATGGATGACTACGGAGCAACGATTTTCCAAAGGTAATATCTTGAGATCCAGGAGTTTCTTTTGGACAAACTATACCTCGTTGAAAATACAATTCGATGAGGAAAATTATGGAACATGTTTCAAGAGGTGGAATTGGCCATAACTCTCTCGCAAATTAAAATAATAGTCACTTGTATTTTCATGGTTTGTTGATAAATCGACTTGGTACCTCGACTTCCCGAGCTTATATCTTGAGATCCAGAACTCCAAATTGCACCCAAGAGGAATGATTGGAAACATGGGATGATGAATATTTAATTTAGAAAGGTTTCCATGGATGAAAGGTTAAATGTCTTGCTCATAAAATTAAAATATAATCCATTTTTAAAAAAAGACAGTGAATTAAAATTTTTCAAAATAGAAGTTTTTTTTTTTATTATTATTAAAGACGAAATGGGCCCCACTTCATGGAACAAATTTCAATGATACAAATTCATTAATCACACTTAAATGAGTCATTAATTAAAGTGGTTATTCCAAGAAGAAAATAGTATGGAAGTTCCTAAAAAGGACCAAAACCCTAAGTACTTCAAGAAATCATTTGGAATGGTTTTAAAAGAAGGAAGCACCAACAAAGAAAGGGTTGGAGGGAAATTAGAACAGAAAATTCCAGCCATCAACATGCAACCAAGATTTTGATAAGAAAATATAGATGATCTTCTTCTTGTTTCTTCTTCTTCTACACTATTTTTCTCAAGGCTTTATGCTTGAATTTATGAAATGAGCATAAGGTTGATTTCTTGAGTGTTTTTCTTGTATTCTTCCAATATGTTTCTCTATAAGATCATGGAGTATTTACAACAATATATGTGACTCGTAAATGTAAGTCAAAATTTTCTATTTGATTCATGAAAATTTAGTCCTTGTGTTTGACAAGCTTTGTTTATGAACCACTAGTCAATTGGTTTATTGAATGCTGTGTAATGAAGAATATCTTTCATGTAATAAACTCCATAGATAACTACTTCGGGAAATGAATTTAATGATTTCTCAGATCTTGGGATTTTTGAGTGTGAGATTTTTGGAGTTTTCCTATCAAATTCTTTTCAGTATTGAATGAAAAACTAATTTAAAGTTCTCTAAAATGGTCAAAACCACTTCATCATTTTTCTTGTGAGAAGATATGGATATATCCTCTACTTGCATGTGATTTAGAGGATTGTATAAATAATTCTGAGTATACATATATTTTGATATATAATCATTTCTTCAATATTTTATTGTTAAGAAACTACTTGTTACACAAAGAGTAGGTTT
>SNQJ01S0054893.1:0-13613 GCA_010110895.2 Picea sitchensis | reverse complement strand
ATCATGATTATTACTCTCAAATTGAACACATGAGAGGTAAAATTTATCCTCCAATGGAGCATGTAGAGGATGATATTTTTCTTGAATTGAAACATTATATTTCTCATTTTCATTTCAAGAACAAGACCTGAAAAATAAATTCACATCTTTCATCAAAATTTTATTTTGAATCCATTCATTTATTGTCTTGGAAAAATATTTGGAAGTTTAATATCTTAGCATCGATTTCAATAAATTGTATTTTAATGACTTGATCCCATTGCATTAACTCTTTCCAGTTGCACTTTCCCTCTTGCTTCAATAGAAATTTCAGATTCATGTGCAAAACATTTTCATAACAATTGAAAATGATGGCATCATTTGGAAACATTTCTTGAGGAATTTCATGAAGAAATTTTATAAACCTGAAAGTTAAATATTTAAATGTCTCTTCCTCATTCATATGGATTTCAACCAACTTCAAGAAAAGGGAACATAAATCTTTTCTTGGAACATATTTCTCCATGAATAAATTTTCTAGTAAATCCTAACTAGTGATGGTTCCGGGCAGCGATGAATAAAACCATTCACTAGAATTTTCCTTCATACATCAAATGACATACAACATCATTTTGAGTCACATTATAAATCTCACAAGAACTATCAAATGTAATCAAATGTTTCTCTGTATCCTTTGAAATATTCCTAAAGAACAAGGGAAACTTGTCCATCAAAATATCTAGCAAGGGATGAACTTTTCCTTGCAAATTGAGTGTACTTCTATGCAACCATTTATTTTTTTGGATACATTCTCCCTTTATTGTATCTTGAACAACTCTTTTTGGACCTGGTGGAGAAAGAAAAATATCTTCATAGCATGAAATAAATTCCTCAGAGGATACTTGTTGACCAAAAATTTGTCAACTATGTTTTCATGCTCTTCGATTAATATAAAAACAATGACATCGAAAAGATGAAAATTTTTGAACTTTTATAAGTTCACTGCATATCCCTCATTCTTAGATTCGTCACACATTTTGTAGAATCAAAATCCAATTATGTATGCCTAAGTTACTCAAGATTTTGTCCAAAGGTCTGATGAAGAGATTATGAAGAATTTTTCTAAGTATCATGTTTTTCTCTCCATTTTCAAATTATGACTAAGTACTCTCATCACTTAATTTCCCTCACCTTCCATCTCCACACTTAATTTTTTTTCCACTTTTCCCTCTCCCCTCTTCTCCTTCCCATACTTAGTCAATTCATTACATTTACAGACTCTCAAACTTGTATTATGTTCCCTTTACCCATACATCAGTCTGCCTCAACACTTAGTCTACTTTTGTATCATGGACTCGCGGGTTCGTGGGCTCGCGGACTCATAATTTTATGTTTTCTCATTTTCAAGAGCTCATTCGAGAAGTATCATTACTTAGCCATTTTTTCATCCATGAGAAAAGTTAAAAATAAAGGGTTCCATTCATGTTATAATGATTCTTTATATTCTTCATCAAGCCCATCAATGGATTTACAGGACTTGGCAAAAGGGAGAAATACTTAAAGGAGGAGATTTTACAATACCCATTTAAATCTACTAGAAATAGAACTTTAAAATGCCTAATATTCCTATTGAATTTTTTTCCACATTCTTTGGGGATGCTTCAGAAGATGCAGAGAAACACTTGATTAATTTTAAAGGTACATGTTATGATTTCAACCTCAATGAAGATAATGTTACATGTAGACTATTTTTACAAACTCTATGACAGAATGCTCTTGAATGTTATAGTTCATTAATGCCTAACTGCATTACCAGCTGGGATGTGTTAGAAAATTCATTTGCAGAAAAGTTCTTCCTAAAAGTCCATTCATATGTTTTTGTTGATTTTTTAAATGTTATTTCCCACCCATCCTCTCCCATATGGAAGAAAGATAAAAAATTCACCAATTTTAGAGAAGAATCTAATCAAAGAGTGGATGAAATTTCTAAACAAAGTCATGTTGTTGAAGAGGAAGATGAAAATTCCAAATTACAAGAAGAAAATTTCAGCCTCCTATATACTCTATATGAAGATATTTCAAACAGCAAATTTGAAAATGAAATTGAGGAGTCTCCACCAAATACACAAGAAGATTTCAGCCTTGTAATAGATGATGAAACATCACAAGAGAACTTGTAGCAAGAAGAATTGATGGAAGAAATGAATCTTGGGAAGAATGATGAGCAAGATCACCTTTACAAGAAAGAAGAGTTTTTTCAAGAGATTTTTGATGAATCAAGAACCTTGGAAGTGGAAGTAAATAAGGAAAAGGGAGAATGTATTCTTATGTTGAAAAATACTCATCCAATCAAAGACAATAGTATTCTTGAGCAGCCAAGAATTGATTTCATTGGATTATGGTTCCAGAGCATTGTTGGTCAATCAACGCAATCAAATCTTCACCATACTTGGTATAATTTTTCTCTAGTACATATTGAGAATGCCCCTGACTCATTGGTACAAGTCCCAACACATCTCAAAACTTTGGAGTTCATTCCACAAATCAGATCAATGCTTGAATGGCTCCATTGGAAATATGCACACAGCTAAGGTGCCCATTTATTTCAAGTAAGTTAGGGTAGGTAGATCATGTATGTACATATTTTGTTTCTTCAATTCAGATTTGCATAATAAGGAAGTCTTTGTATTGAAGTTTGAAGATAACTCCATGAAAAAAAAAAAATTGCAGAAATTTACTTTGAATATGACTCCATAGTTGGTCTTGATATTTTGTTGTTCTCAGAAACCCACAGGGGGTCACTATCCCACAGTTGGAGCCAGTTGTTGACCAAAAATTGGTTAACTATATTTTTCCGCTCTTGGATTAATATAAAAACAATGATATCGGAAAGATGAAAAAATTTGAACTTTTATAAGTTCATTGCATAGCCCTTAGTTTCAGATTCATCACACATTTTTCAAAATCAAAATCTGATTCTGTATGCCTAAGTTACTAAAGATTTTGTCCAAAGGTTTGACAAAGAGATTATGAAGAAGTTTTCTAAGTATCATGTTCTTCTCTCCATTTTTGAATTATGACTAAGTACTCTCATCACTTATTTCCCTCACCTCCCATCTCCACACTTAATCGTTTTTCCATTTTTCCCTCTCCCCTCTTCTCCTTCACATACTTAGTCAATTTATCACATTTGCAGGCACTCGAACTTGTATTATGTTCCCTTTACCCATACATCATTCTACCTCGACACTTATTCTACTTTTGTATCACGGACTCATGGATTCACGGGCTCGCGAACTCATATTCTTGTGTTTTCTCATTTTCATGAGCCCATCCAAGAAGTATCATTACTTAGTCATTTTTTCATCCATGGCGGATTTGCAGGTTGGCGGACTCATGCATTCCCTCACCTTCTCATACTACCTCACTTGCCAACCCGGTATCTACATATTACACTCTCTACCTCCGATGCATACATTTTTCCCATTACCCCCCTTCCCATTCAAATTTAACACTTAGAATATTTATGATTTTGTCAGGTTCATAGGTTGGCAGACTCGCGGACTCATTCACCTCACCCTCTCACCTCTGCGAACCTCCCATGATTTTATCGTTATTCCAACTTTCTCGTTCACCTCCTTCTTTAATTAGTCATTTATCCTAACTTTAATACATTTACCTTGAACCAATAAGAGCATTACACATGGCAGCGTGAAATCAAGACAAATGACAACTAATAAATGGAGACGTGGCATAATACAAAGATAGACACATGGCATTATCTTATTGGATGAGAAATGGCATATTCTTATTGGAAGATTGTTGTCCTAACAAGTGATTACATGTGGAAACATATTATTGTATGACTCATCACGGTGACTGTGCGTGAGGTGGACGACGACGGGATTCCAAAATTATTATTTTATTCAACAATTTTCTAAGGGTTGAACCCCTTATGCTCCATAATTTTCTTCTTGTGTTTCTTGATAAGTGTATGAAACACTTAGTATTATATACCATGAATAATATAATATCCCAATTAATTTGGGATAGACTTTTGAAACAAAAGGGTGAATTTTATGAAGGAGCACGAAATTCATCCAAGGGTTGTGATTTACCCAAGACAATCAATCGATAGTGGCTGAGTGTTAATCTTGCAAACACCATAACTTCATCTCCAGGTGTCGGAATCATGAAACATTTATACCGTTTGAAATGTATTTAGACGTAGAAGATGGTGGTATATGTTTCAAGTGTTGAAATTTGATACATTTTTCTCATAAATTAAAATATCAGTCAGTTACATTTTTAATGGGCCTGAGTAACAACTCAACTTTACAAGCTCATATCTTGAGATCTGGGCAACGGATTTGGGAAAATTTTATATCGTTGGAAATTTGAGACAATGAAGAGAAAACCAGAAGTGGTTTTCATGACTAAAAAAATGGTTTTTACTTCCAGAAAATTAAATTACATTTGTCCTCTTTTAATAGAAATCAATTAAATTTTGAAAAATAAAAGTTTATTTTAGAAAACTTTTATTAAAAAGGAGAAAATGACCCATTTGAAATATTTGAATATTAATGATGTGATTTCATTAATAATGAATTAATGAGGCATTAATTAAAGAGAAATTTTCAATAATAAACTTGTACGGGAATTTCTAAAAGGGAGAAACCCTAACTATTCAAGTAGTTAGAAAATCTCTTCTTAATAAGAGAAGAGAGACTTCATCAAGGGTTCCAATAATCAGTATTTCCAGAGGGGCGAGGAATAATATTAGAGGAAGAAGAAGGTACAACCATGGATACACAATCAAGATTCTGATCAAAAGAAATAAATTTCCATCTTCTTCCTTATTTATATTCTTCTATACCACTTATCATAGCTTTATGTTTGAATCTCGGAGTTGGGCACAAGGCTAAGTTGTTGAGTGTTTTTCTTGTATTCTTCTACAGAATTTTCTTGTATGATCATGGAGTATTTGAAGCCACATACATGGTTGTCAAATATTTGGTAATGAAGAACATTTCTCATGAATAAACTCCACAAAGAATTGTTTCGGGGTTGATCTTAATTATATCTTGTAACTTTGAGTTTTTAGCATGAGATCTTTGAGGTTGACCTATAAATTTCTCTTTTTTTTACTAATTGCAGTACTCTATTAAAATTCTTTGAGATGATCAAATCACTCTCTCATATTTATCATGAAGAAGATATGGATGTGTTTATATATGATTAAGAAGATTGTGTGTGATGTTGATCACAATTTAATTCTAATGTTGAAGCCCTCCTTAAATATTTTTGTATTGTAAAAAGACTCTTGATGCATATAAAGATTGTATTCAGGTTGTTGAAGAACCATTTTATTTCATAATATCAACCAATAAAGATTTGGGGTTTGTTGCCTAGCACTCTCCTAATCCAAGATATTCAAAGATATATTTTTTATCCAAAGAGGAGAACCACCTCTCTAAAAATGAAGGGGGACTAATGTTCTCATGAGGTTGTCGTTTCGGTCCTGATGAATTCAAGCGTCAAGAATACTTCATATATATCTTCTTGAAACTTTGAAATCTTTTTAGTGAAGTCACAGAGGCATATTTCTTGAAGATCTTGAGTTTTGATGATGGAGTTTCCAAAGAGATCATCCTCCCAAACCTTGGATGTTTCTTTGATTCTATGGAAGTTGTCATAACTAATTTGTGAATGAAATTTCAACAGTATGTCTTTGATTCCATTTAATGCTCTTTGAACAAAGTGTTTAAGACCCCAATTCATCTTGAATAAATCACTAGATCTTGTTCAAAACTTCAACCAAACATCATCTAGTTTTTCAATAATATATGATTCTTAAAAGTATCAGATTATTTGAAAACAAACCATTCCCTAGTAGGGTCACCAAAAAATCTTGATGTCTAGATCGGTTAAGGTCCAAACAAAAATCTCACCAGGATAAAATATCCCCCTATTTTTTTTATAGAGGTGGTACTTCTATGTAATTTCATAAATAAAAGTCTTGAATATCTTGGAATTGAATAATAAAAGTGGGAGAGTACTAAATAGAAAACCCCAAATATTTATCACTTTAATTTGTACATGGAATGGTCTTTGATAATGAAACCTACTCTTTGTGTAACAAGTAGTTTCTTAACAATAAAATATTGAAGAAATGATTATATATCAAAATATATGTATACTCAGAATTATTTATACAATCCTCTAAATCACATGCAAGTAGAGGATATATCCATATCTTCTCACAAGAAAAATGATGAAGTGGTTTTGACCATTTTAGAGAACTTTAAATTAGTTTTTCATTCAATACTGAAAAGAATTTGATAGGAAAACTCCAAAAATCTCACACTCAAAAATCCCAAGATCTGAGAAATCATTAAATTCATTTCCCGAAGTAGTTATCTATGGAGTTTATTACATGAAAGATATTCTTCATTACACAGCATTCAATAAACCAATTGACTAGTGGTTCATAAACAAAGCTTGTCAAACACAAGGACTAAATTTTCATGAATCAAATAGAAAATTTTGACTTACATTTACGAGTCACATATATTGTTGTAAATACTCCATGATCTTATAGAGAAACATATTGGAAGAATACAAGAAAAACACTCAAGAAATCAACCTTATGCTCATTTCATAAATTCAAGCATAAAGCCTTGAGAAAAATAGTGTAGAAGAAGAAGAAACAAGAAGAAGATCATCTATATTTTCTTATCAAAATCTTGGTTGCATGTTGATGGCTGGAATTTTCTGTTCTAATTTCCCTCCAACCCTTTCTTTGTTGGTGCTTCCTTCTTTTAAAACCATTCCAAATGATTTCTTGAAGTACTTAGGGTTTTGGTCCTTTTTAGGAACTTCCATACTATTTTCTTCTTGGAATAACCACTTTAATTAATGACTCATTTAAGTGTGATTAATGAATTTGTATCATTGAAATTTGTTCCATGAAGTGGGGCCCATTTCGTCTTTAATAATAATAAAAAAAAAAACTTCTATTTTGAAAAATTTTAATTCACTGTCTTTTTTTAAAAATGGATTATATTTTAATTTTATGAGCAAGACATTTAACCTTTCATCCATGGAAACCTTTCTAAATTAAATATTCATCATCCCATGTTTCCAATCATTCCTCTTGGGTGCAATTTGGAGTTCTGGATCTCAAGATATAAGCTCGGGAAGTCGAGGTACCAAGTCGATTTATCAACAAACCATGAAAATACAAGTGACTATTATTTTAATTTGCGAGAGAGTTATGGCCAATTCCACCTCTTGAAACATGTTCCATAATTTTCCTCATCGAATTGTATTTTCAACGAGGTATAGTTTGTCCAAAAGAAACTCCTGGATCTCAAGATATTACCTTTGGAAAATCGTTGCTCCGTAGTCATCCATCAAATTTCGTGGGTTAATCCTAACCTTTCATTAACATTCATTTTTTCTTAAAATACATATCCCACATGTATTTGTGGTATTTGAAAGTTTAGTGTCGATATGAAAAATATTAACAAGTTTTTCATGTGGAACATAAAGATACTATGGATATTGTAAGACTCAACCCTTAATAAAATTCATGATTAAATAAAATTTTGATTTCCCAGTCAACATCTACTAAGGGCCCAGTCAATGCCTAGTTAGTAGTGAGTCAGCATCAACGTCATTGGTAATTCAACATCCATGTCATCGCCATGTGCCATAATGAGATTGGTTTCCATAGGATGCCACGTGCCATAAGATGATTGGTCTCCATGTATCCTCGTGTGATTTGTGTTATACTTGAATTTTCCCCATAGGTTGTGCAAGAATGTTATTAGATGTTATGAGGCTAGAATTACATAATTGAGTAAAATTTTCATAATTATTTCATGAAGAAATAGTTGTTTTGTCACAATTTCATAATTGAGAATAAACTCATAATTGAAAATAAAGTTCATAATGAGTTGGAAAAAAATCATAATTAAGGATGGAACTTGAGCAAAAAGCTCATAATAGAGAAAATGTTCATAATAGGTTGGAAAAATCTCATAATTAAGTATGAAACTTGTGCTTGAAATATAATTGCTTACTTCACATGCCATCATGTCTATCTATGAATTGTAATTACTTAGTTCACTTGCAATCAAGCTATCCATGACTTGTATCCACCTAATTCACATGTCATGAAGCCTATCTCCAATCTCTTCTAAAATCTTATAAGAAGATTCCAAATCAAGGAGATGGGGGGAGAGGAGTTTTGAGAGTGGTTATGTTGGAAAAATAGAGAGAGAATCTCAAGAGGCTAAGGAGGAGCATCAAGAACCTGGATCTAGGAGAAAAGATTCAACATTCAATGTATGAATTGATGTAATTTCTTCATGTTAATGAATAGATCATTGGTTTTCCCCTTGAATATGTTTGTGTTTCATTTGAAAATATTTTGATTTGATCTTGTGATCGATAGATCTGATTAGATACAAGTAAATATAGGATTATAATGCCAAGTAAAGAGGTGGAAAGACATTGTTTTTCTTTTGTGTGCAGGAAGCATATTGGAGTTGGAACTTCATATCTGCATCAGCAAGGATATACAAAGGACAACCTACATTTCAAGGTATGCTATCTCTACCACTCTTTAAGTTAATTATGAATCCATTTGTTTGAGTCTATGAAAACCATAGGAATCTAGCCTTCTTTCTCTCTAGGATCAATGGGCAAGTCCTAGGGAGATTTTTTTTTGTATTCAGCAAGATCCCTACAAGATTTTATCCCATAATAGAAATGGTGACTCCTATGAACAAATCCTTTGTTTTTTTTCCTTGGCTTTCTTAAAGAGTTTTTCCTCTAAAAGGGGATTGTGAGCTTCAGATAAAATTATGTAACTTTCTATGTAGAATCTGAAAAAATTAACTACATATCTAGATTTCTCTCGAAAATTTATCCAATTAAAAAAAAAAATCGTCTAGATCGGTGTCTAGAAAGCAAAGTTATCTTTGATTTAAAATTAGTTATTTTGTAGATTTTCCATGACGATCGTGTGGACTGTTTGGATAATATATTTTGATAGAAAATTCATATTGCAACTAGACCAAATCCATTATAAAGATGATTTATGGGGATTTTTTTTTATATATTATATTATATGTTTATGGTAAATATAGAGTGTAGTACAATCCCTGCAAATTTATGCTCCTGAATTCTAGATCTCCATTTGATTTTATTTTTTTTCATGTTTTGGGTGTGATCTTGGTAGAGACATTGGAGTGGGATGATCTAGCATCATTTACAATTTCCTACAATCTCGTTGCTTCTTATTGTTGTTGGTTTTCCTTTTACATTCATATTCTTTCTTCTATTAGGATATTTTTTGCATTACGATTGGAAAAACTAACCAAAAAAGACAAAAATAAATTGTCGCATGCTTGATTGCTTTTGAAACATCAGTGAAAGAGTGCATTGGTTCTTCATTGTTTGGTTTCCAATTCTTGAAAAAGTTTCAATTCTGAATTGTTTGTTGGTTGCTTGGTGTGAGTGAGGTTTCATTTTAAAAGTTGCAAAGAAAAGGAAAAAGTCTATTTCCCTCCCATAGCTAGATTTCATCGAATTGAAAATTTGCATTATTATCTTTGCATTTCTTGGTTGGGTTAAGAGTCACAATATCACCAAAAGTTTCATATGCTTCCCTTGGACTTAAGCAACAACCATTAAAAGAAAAAACGTAATCTAAAATTCATTAGACACTTTTCTTTTATAGTGAACTAGCATTAGATAGGCTTAGGGACTTGGATTAGGATTGGAGAGTGAACTCTCCAAGGCCACAAAAACAAAACTTAGGATTCATTAAAGAGTGATAAACGCATTCTTGCAACCAGTGTTTCAGGAGCCTCCTCTAACATGGGAGTTAAGCACAAGGTTGCATCGGAGCAAGTAGGGAGATTACCCCTCTCTGCTTGTTTTGGTGTTTGCGGTACTGATTTGATTGCTATGTATATGAGGATTTCATTGGTTAACACCTTCAGAGCTTCAGGCTTAGTTACCCTACCCTTACGTGTAGTCGGACCTACGAATATTTGTTTGATCATTGATTGTGAGGTGGTAGCCTTAGTGACCTTTCCTAGGTAGCCACAGAGGTGACTGTAGGTGGGATGTCCATGTACTAAGTACATGAGACAAGCATTCGTTCATAGTCTCAGTTCCCCTAGAGGGTACCCACCTTAAAAAAGGATGCTTGGACCAGTCAGGGATGTTTCGTGAAGATCGTCATAACTTCTCCTTATATCTTTGCTAGCCAATCTTGTGGGGAATTCATCTCCCCAATAGGGTTGGTTCTCATAAGGTCCCTAAGCCAATTGGTTTGCTTGTTGTTAGACTAGATTGATAAAGGGTGTGCTCTTTGAGTCCGATTCTAGGTCGAATTTAGGTTGAATTGTGTTTGGATTTTCACTTACTACATTCACCGTGGCTAAATCACTACGTCGGTCTCGTCAACTATGAAGATTTGAACCCATTATTGATCCAAAAAGGATCCAGATAAGGCTAAGAACAACTCAGAACTCACAGAGGCAACTCAGAACGATCAGAATGGCTCTAGTAGACAAAGAAAGGGAAAAATTTCAAAGTTCCCAAAACTCAGTGAAAATGGCATGATCATGAAGAGCACGTCGCAAGCTTTCTAACGGCTTGTCAAAATGAGTTACAGATTGAAATATATTCACGGTCAAAGTTGTGGTCAAAAAAGACAAGTCAACAGGGGCCACATCATCATCCATACTACTGACATGGAAAGATGACATCAGCATGATGGCTCCTGATGTTAGAATGCCACGTGGCAGAACCAAAAGCTGCCACATGTCAGTCGACAATAGGATTTTTGAGGCTCCATTTGGACCAGTAGAAAAGTACCACATGGCACCCCAAGGTGACATGATGTGGCACCACCCAAGAGTCGTTGCGTGTCCTATATGGAGCTGATGTGGAGGTGACATAAGTGTGACTAGGCAGCTAGGTGAGCCAATCAATGGATGCCACATGGCCCAATCAGTAGACGCCATGTGGCACCCCCAAAAATCCAAATGAGGGCCCATGACCGAAAAATAAAAAAAAATAAAAAAACGGATCCCTGCCAAATCTGGGGGAGGTCTCGTTGTATCTGGCACATCCACCAAAGTTAGAATTCGGCATCCAAATGTAGCGGAGTTTATAACCAAAGAGCCAAAATGGAAGGCCTGCGGGTTTGACCCCGGGACCTCCCCCACATATAATGCCTTCACTTTAGCGCCGTAAAACCAACGAACCCGTTGGTAACTCTGTCCACCCAATTGTTATTTAAGCTAGGTTTCCACCCAGCCAAAGGGAGAGGGGCAGACCGTACGACTGTGAGCACATTTTATGAGGCAGGGACTGTCATTAGTGCAGGTTACAGAGGGCATGGAAACCGAGACAGAATTCTTCTTGGGCCTAAGAGTGCCAGAGTCGGATCAAAGCATGGAGACAGACATTTTGGGTAATCCGACGCCATGAATTCTTCTTGGGAGAGGTGCAGACTGTATGACTGCAGGCACATTTTAGAGGGAACAAAAACCAAGACAAAATTCTTCTTGGGCTTGGGAGTGCCAGAGTCGGTTTGAGGCATGGAGACAATCATTTTTAGGTAATCTAATGCCATGAATTCGATGGTGATGTTTCTTTTCTGATCTAAGCATTATTTATGCAGCTTGATTCCAGAATGAGGTATACTTATGTACTTTGCCAAATTCTTTTGTTGAGTTAATGAAAAATCCTACCCATTTGAGAGCAGGACCTGGAGACATATTCCACTAGGGACGAACTTCGTTATCAAGTTTTTGTGTTCAGGTTTGATACTTATGTCTCTTCATTTTTTGGTGTTTCCTTCTTTAATGGTGCACTTTAATTTATGCACATTTAATGCAATTCTTTATAAGTCACTCGATGAAAAGATCCTGGATCATGTCGGTATCAGAGCGGTCGTCTTTGACTTGAATTTTTGGGTGTGATTGCTTACTAGGGCCAAGCATAAGCATGGTGCAGGAACTCTTAAGACTTTCAATCCAGAAGTTGGTTGTGCATCCAAAAGGAAGAAAATGGCAGAAGAGGACAAGCGTGATGAACAGGAGAAAAAATTTCACATGGTCTTTTATCGCATGTCAGAAATGGTCGAACGAATGTATGGAGATTACGAGAAGAGGATGAAGAAGAAAGGGAAGAAAAAGGAAGCACGTGTAGATGATGATGCTTCGGTAAACCAAGGGGCTGGAGGAGATCCTCTTGAGTCTATGTCTTCACCTTCGAGTTCTAGTTCTTCTTCCTCTAAGAATTCTCATCATTCGCATCATTCTATCCATATAGCCTCTTTTAAGAAACCATTATTGAAGCTTGATGTACAATTTTCTTTACCTATGTTTAATGGAGACGTTAATCCTAAAAAGCTAGATAATTGGATCCGACGGGTTGAAGTGTATTGTCGTGTCCAACATATTGATGAAGAGGAAGTTAAAGTGTGACTGGCTTCTCTTCGGTTGGAAGGCACCACTCTCGTATGGTGGGAGAGCAAGCTTTGGGACAGAAGGTAGTGTGGTAATCTTCTTTCCTCATGGTTGGAATTTAAATCAGCGATAAGTAATAAATTTTATCCATTAGGGTATTTACATAAAGCAATGATGGAATGACAAACCTTAAGGCAAAGTAAAGGTCAAACTGTACAAAGTTTCACATAAGAATTTAGGAAGAATGCTCTTGCATTGAACATTCCTTTGGATCCTTATGAAACTTTAATGAAGTGTATTGGTGCACTTCACAGTTATATTCATCATACTTTTCTCTTGTTTAACCCCAATAGTCTTGAAGAAGTTTGTGTTCAAGCCACTCACCTTGAGAACAGGGGGAAACATGTTCAAGAAGATCCCATAAAGAAACCTTCCAATTTCTCACAAAAGACTTTTAAGAAGTTTAAAAGGAAGGAAAAGAAGACGGTTACAGTGACGAGAGAAGGAGGAAAACCATCTTGCACTCATTGCAAGAAGAGCGGTCACGATGAAGAACACTGTTGGAAACTGCATCCAGAAAAGAAACTGAAACATTTCGGTGGAAAGGGGAAGACAAAGACCGTTGCTACAGTACATCAAGATCTTGGTTCTAATTTGGCAGATGAAGGAAAGATCACAGCGGTTGGAGTACAAGGTAAATATTCTCTTCATGCTAGTTCAAGTTCCAATGATCAATCTCTTGTTTATGAATGAAAGAGGGATGAGTTATTTCATATAAGAGTTGTATCTAAGAATACAAAGATAGATACATTATCTGATCTGGGTTCCCAAGTAAACTTAATATCTGAAGAACTTGTCAACAAGATGGGTCTTGAAATGAAACCACATCTGAAGCCTTATCCTCTTGGTTGGGTATGTGATAAAGCAAAACTTAATGTCACCAAAAAATGTAAGATCAGATTTTCTATTTCTTCAAAATTGATTGATAAAGTGGATTTGGATGTTGTACCACTTGATATATGTGGCATAGGGTTGGGGAGTCCTTATCTTTATGATAGAAAAATAGTCTTCTTTCGTCATGAGAACAAAACCACCTTACTAAAGGGGGAGTGGAATATATTGTTAGAGCTCACA
>SNQJ01S0054891.1:38516-66634 GCA_010110895.2 Picea sitchensis | reverse complement strand
TTGTGCATGGTGTATTGTGGTGTATTGTGGTGTATTGGTGTAACTCTTATACTATTGTTAATTGCTCATTGGATATAGTTGAATGGTTTAAGTATAAGTTGAAAAAGGTCTTAAATTGTACTTGATACTGATTCACCCCCCTCTCAGTATCAACATTGACAACTTCTGTAATCACGTGCAAATATAGGGTCCAATATGAGAGTAACATGTGGCAACAAAACTAGGCATTAAGCCAAATCATCAAAGGAAGGTCACAAGGAGAAGCAGAACGTTAACATACCATGACCAACCTATCACTAGAGGAAAGAGTGAGGAAATTGTGGAGAGGGTTCATTATGTCAAAATGACCCAGAACTCTCCTTGTTGAAATAATAAGCCTCATCCTTATCCCAAGGAGAAATCAGTTAATGAAAGGACTGGTGGTTGAAAAATAGACTACCCCCTTAAATGGAATCATGGAGGGTATGGTCGAGGAGACAGAAAAATGTCAGCTCGAAGTAACACAAAGGGAATTTTTTTTTGCAGGCCCAGACTAACCCGAGTTTCCTTATGACAGAAGGAACAAGACAGGTGGAGAACCTTCCAGAAGGGGAGAAAAGGTGTGCAAAAATAATACACGCGAGGACAGACAAGAGAATTCACACGACACTGGAGAAGAGGCACCCAAGAAGCAAGACATGTCATTTACTTTTGTTAGAGTGGTTTCCAACAAGATCCTTGATTTTAGCAGTTTGTTAGATCTGTTGGTACAAGTGTTAGACTTGTAGCTTTTTGTGGAGAATCCTAGGATAGGAAGGCCAGCTCGCACTCCTAGCTATTGTCTATTGTTTTTATTATAAATACATCAAATGAATGATATGAGAGGGTTGTATGGTTGAGAAGAGCTCCCTTTTTGTAATATTTTGACTAAACAGAAAATGTTCTCTAGTTATGTATGAGACTTGAGACATTTTCATTAATAGAAGTCAGTTTCCTTTCATCATCTTGTTTCCTCTTATTCTGAAATGCTCATGATTGGATGATCGATATGATATGTTGTGGCTGTGTTATAATGGAGGTTTGATTATAATGTTGCTATGAATGGTTTTTCAGTGTTTTAAACTTTAAGTTCAAGAAGTTATTGTGATTGAGTTTTTCTTCTCCTAGTTGCTTCAAGGCCTGATGCTTATAGCAGACCTATCCACCTTCCTCACTAAGTCTTCCTTCTATTCACCTTTATCCTTAAACCACTAACTAAAGTTAATCAAAACCTCATTTTCTTATGTATTCTAGCCCATATTTCTGTGTTAAAACATCCTTATGCTGAGTTTTGTCCATTTGACCTTTAATCATTAATTTACATTCACAAACCTTTTGATGGGTATTGGCCTTATCCTCTTGCAATCTGAGGGTGATTCTCAGTGCTAACATAGTGTATGAGAATTAAATAATTTAAACTCATGTAAGAGGGTGGGAATGAGTGGTCACATCCCATAGTTAGTGGGGAGCATGGGTTGAAGTACAATCATCCTTGAGAAGAGTGTGAGTCAAGCAAGCAAGGAAGAAGAGAAAATTCGTATGCAGAATAGGGACAATTTTTACATGTCGATTCTCGGTAGCAAAGGAGAATTAGAGGGTTGGGAAGATCACCATCCATAGTATACTTGAAGGCGTCCATTGTTTGGTTATGTTTTTATGTTGAGAAAGAGGTTTGTGTGCCTGTAAATCAGGTTGTGAGCATATGGTGCGATTTTTCTCTTGAGGAAATGACTCAAAAGCCTTGTGAAGGTTGTTGTGAGAACTCTTGAAGCAGTTAAAAGTTCTTATATCCTAGCTAAGGAATCCATGGCCAACCAAGTGCACCAGGGACCCTGATAAATGAATGATATAGCCTAAGGGACTGTGAGCAGTGTGTTAGAACACTTAGAATTTTGAACTTTTATTCTTTTGTTTTTGCCTCTTAGAAATAAAATTTCACTAAAAGAATTTTTTTTAGGGAATTGCCTTTTAATTTAAAATAAATCCATTGGTTGTTATAGATCAATAAGGCACTTACATAATGCATGTCGATGAGTTGCACTAATTTGATCAAACGGTTCTTGTGATCTCCGAAATGTAAAATTCGCCTGAATTTTAAAAAGAAAGTTTATAACAGTAACTTCGGAACTTCGCGCTTTGGGAATTTTAAGAAATCTGAACAACAAAAACTATGAATCTACGAAGTCCCGAAGACACTTCCTCGTGACAATTCCTAAAAGGACTTACAGATGAGTCATAGGAAATGTGTCTTCTAATATTTTATGGGGCTGACACGTGGCACTTATTTTTAACTTTTTTGTCAGACTATTCACTCGATTTCATGTGAGACGTGTCACTCCTCCTTTTTTAACATGTCACTAAAAATGAAGTCATCTCTTCCACGTCACTCTGGGAGATTTCCCTTTGGGAGTTTAAACAAATATTGAGTTCACAAACCGTCGAAGTATCAAAGCGTCGAAATATTGGATATTACAAAAAGTAAAAAGTGTTTTAAAGAGTTAATAAAACATTTAATAACTTTAATTAATCATGATTAAGTATTAGATAATCACTCCACAATTCTGGGCTTCGAGAGATTTCTCTTGTGCTATATCCAAAACTCCCGAATGTCCAACCATCGAAGTACAAACTGTACTTTTAAACAAATGAATTCCCGAAGCTCCGGAGTTTCGAAACCTGAAATATATATGTAACAGTTCGAAATGTTTACTCCGGGAATTCAGCCTTCGGAGGATTTCTATCATCCTTCATCCAAAACCCCTTGAATACCGAACTTCCGAAGTAATTAAGGCTAATAAAATGTTTAAAACGTGATTAATTAAAACATGAAAGCGATTAATTAGAGATTAACTTCATCGGGAATTCGGCCTTCGGGAAATTTTTGCCATTTCACATTCAAAACCTCTAAATGTCGAACCGTCGAAGTATTTATGACATTTATAATTGGCTAAAGTTAACGATTTGAATAAAGATTGTGAATTGCCAGGTAATAAATTCCATTAAATTTTTAATAAATTCTTTGTCGGTAAATCAACACAAAGATTGATAGACTTTATGAATAAAACATTTTGAATTTCAAGTCATTTTACCATTTGCAATTAGAATTTTTCATTCAGTAAAGAGATTACAGACTTCTCTTGTTACAGGAAGGATAATTACATTTCCCTGGGGATTATTGCACCACGCAAAGTTGTGAAGAAGCAAGATGTATCAGTTGATGATTCCAATCCAAACACAGACATTCTATCAGAAACCACTCCACGAATTATGGATACCATCAAGTCTTGGAAGCAGGTTTATGATATTTTAGAACATGAGATTATTAATTGTTCGGACGATTCTGCCAAGGAAGATTACGAGTCCTTCTCAGCCAATGTCAGATTAGTAGCACAGTCGGAATTGCACAAGATTCTTGTGCGACCCAAGATTTTACCCTATAATGATATGATAAGTTGGGCTCTAGAGCACGTCAACATTCAAACCAGACACATTATCAACCACCAGAAGACCTCCGTCGGTGCTTTTCGACTGGAGAACCTACAAGTAATGTATAAGCTTTCTTCTACACCCAAATATACTTACAATGCATCATTTCTCCTGGATTTTGAGAGAAAACAATGCACTCAATACGGTAGAAATGGCCATGATATAATCAACTCATGATGGGGACATCTGGATAAATTCAAAACCGGCACTCATGGTATGTATTCTGCAGCATCCTTAGATGCTCATATCTTATGTATAGCCATGATGCTTTGTCGTCTATTTGGGAAAAAGAACCCTGCACATTTCTCAATTGAGTGAGTGGTTATAATGAATGAAGTAGTCGAGGGCTATACTTTCAATTGGGATAAAATGTTGTCTGATAACTTGGCTAAGGAAATTGTCGAGTACCAATCATTAAAATAAAAAGGGAAACTTTCTCCTTTTTAGATGTCTACATATATCATGGATTCCATTTGATTCATGACCCCATCCCCCCTGATGAACTGGAGTTGGACCTCAGCTAGTTTTGAACCTATACATTTCTACCACTCCAAACTATGGGAAGAAAATTCTAAATATTTCTTTTACGAAATATATCATAGCATAGTGGTACCTATTCATATAGCTATCTATGGCCACCCATCGCCCAAGATTTCAGAGAAGATTATGGGAAACTTAGGCACTCTTGCAGAATGGTACATTGAAGATAACTTCTCTTACATTAGAGTGTTTGGTTGCTCTATTCCTCCTCATGCCCTTCCAAAAAGTTTACCTAACATGATGGTGTGCAACGAAGTGGCATACCAAACAGTAGCATGAGGAACCACCAAGGAATTTAAAGCGGCTCAGAAAAAGGTATGGCCAACTTTTCCCATTCAGGTTTGTATGTTTACATTGTTATATTTTGGTCATACCAAAGTCGAGGTTGTAGCCTTAGAAGATGTCAAATTAGTTGACATCGAATTCAAAATACATGATCCACATAAGGTGGTAGAAAATCATTTGGCTCAATACAACATGAAAAGATACATCGACGAAGAGTTTCCTTACGATGAGATTTTCAAGGGAGCTAGATCCTATGAAGAAGTTCAAAATAGATTCCAGACTCCGCCTCCTGACCAACAGACTGGTTTCCTCATCTTTCAAAAGCATAGATGAAATAGTTTTCCTAAGATCTTACAAGGAGAGTCAAGGCCCATGCCATCTTCACAGGAAGCTAAATCCACAAAAACTCAGCCAAGTTTTTCCACTAAAAACAAAGAAGACGAAGTTTTGAAGAGTCCAGGAGGGTTATTTAAAGAGATAAAAACATCACTGCTAGATATGAATGATCAACAAATATAAGCCCAGTTTCAAGATTTTATGAATCAGGGACAAGTTTTTCCCCATTCAACACCAGTTACTTATGTTGCCACCCCAAGCACAACAAGTCCAAAAAGCTCCACAACAATTATCTCTTTTATTCCCTCATTAACCCCTTTAGCAACTAGTTTTGGAACTCCTAGTTCATAGCTCTTTCATGTAGATGATATCACTCTTATCTTGCCTGAAGAAATGTCTCCCTCAAGTTTCTTTTTCAAAAAGAAATAGAAAGCTATTGTAAGGAGAGAATCTCAACAAAAAATATGGAGTACTTACTAAAAGATAGAAAATAGTGTACAATGGAAAATGCCAAGATGATCCAGAGTTTGCCAAGGAGGTTAAAAATTCACTAGGGGATTTTTCCACTGCCAACCAATGGTCAAGAACAATTACATAATGAAATACATAGCACAGAACAAATTCTCAGGAGCAGAATGAATCAAGACATAGAGAAAATCAGGTTAAATTATCAGCGTCAGATGAAGCAGATACAAGATAAACTCGAGTTTATTTACCAAAGTTCATAGACCAATAAAGGCATGATCACTCAGCGTGACAATTTGATAGAACAGTTGCATGCCAAATTATCCCTACTGGAGAATACGACAATAGACATCATTGTTTTCAAAGCACAAGCATATGAAATGAACGAGAAGCTGGAAGTTGTCCAACATGATCTATATCAAAAGGTGGATACTATTAAGAAATACTATCAGGCAATAAATAATTCTCTCAAAATTATTTATGTGAAAGAAAAATATGCTTGTATGGCTAGATCCAAGTTTCAGGAATTCAACATATGGAGGCAGAAAGACAATATCCATGGCCTCGCCCCTTTCTCACAATATGAACAAGTAAAAGGTGAAATAGCCTTGAAAGTTTGGGAGACAAATCTAGAGGAAAGAAAGAAACTTGCCAAAGAGGCAAAGGAGGCTTGTCTGGAGACACGATCTTCTGTAGAATCAAATTTGGTTGAATTTGAAGAAAATAATATCTCAGAGGCATTAGGACAGATTGAAATAGAAATGAATAAGGAAAAGTTCAGAAAAAATAAGGAAATATTCAATTTGTCATCCAACAGATGAATCAAATTGATTTGCTCAATATTAATGAGTTGTTGGTGAAGCCAAATTTACAGTATCAAATTGGATCTCAGGAAGCAACAAAGATACAGGAGAAGTTGCCACTAGTACAAAAGAAGATGTTTGCATTTGAAGTTGCCACTAGTATCTTTGATGGACATGTATACACATTTCAATGAACAGAGGAAAGGGAGTGCATCTGGGAGAAAATGAAGGAACATATGAAGCGCCAGCATATCAAATCAAAACTCAACAATATCTGCATTATGTTTTTCCATTCAGATTGTATTCTATCTTGAGAGCAGATATTGTGGAAAGTCCAACTACTTTTAGTTGGGACAATTTTGTATAAATAGATAGATTTTAGACATATTCAAGGTTGCTTCTAGCCTAACGTAAAAGAGAGATTTTTTTGAATATTAATGCAAGTGCAGACAAAGATTCTAAGTTTCGTTCCATTTGAGTTATGTGCTTTCTCTGTGTCTCCATCTCTTATGAATTTCGTTCTATAGTTCTTGAAGAGTGAATGATTACAATTTAGTAATACGTCTACTCTAATCATAATATATCAGAAGTACATTCAGTAACAATTTTTCCTCTATTATTACTGTGAGTAAAAACAAGACCTAAGACCTGTGTGAATTGTTGCATTCTTAATCTCCTTTTAAGGGTACATCTTCTATTTTTATTCTACTGCAAATAAGGTGAGACTTATCTGTAATTGATACCTTACTTTGTTTTAACAGTTTTGTCAATCATTTCTACATCATTTGAAATTAAAATTACGACTCAGATAACGAGATACAGCCTCTGTATTGTCTTATCATAAATTTCACTTAAAGATTATTTCTCAGAAAACCGAAGGTATAAGAAAGCACTTATAAAAAAAATGTATTTAAAACTTTGATGTCTAGCAGTATTCTTTGAGCCTTAGAATCAATCTCAGGAACAACATATTTTTGGCATCGTTGTCGGGCAATGGAGAAACGAAATCATTTTTTCCTTGGGAAAACGACAAAGTTAAATTTTGGTCTTTGATGGTGAACAAACATTGAATACATTATAAGGTTCATTTTATATTTCACCTGGAAACTCCATTGTAGGCAAAGCTGGCATTCGGTCGAAAAAATACCAGGAAAATCCCAGACGAAAAGCAAACTACGCCAGTTTCGGATACTGAAAAGTTTTTGAAACCAAAGGGATATCTCAGACAAACTTCTGCATCAGCAGGTAAGATCTACCAACCTAGAGTTACGCAAGTTAATGTTAAGATTCTCGTTGAAGAACTAAGTCTTAAATAAAAATATAAACAAGTTCATTCTGCAAAAGCATCAACAAATAAATCTGAAGTTAAATTAGAAACTCCAGAAGAAACTTTTCTTGAAGTAAAATATGAGATTATCCAGACCACACCTATCTCGTTGATAGATACTTTTACCAGCGAAAACAAAGAATCCATTTCAATCCCTACTATCATTTGTACACAGTCAATTCTTTGTCTTCCTGAAGTAAAAGTTTATGTTTCCAAAAACCCTGAAGATTACTTTTTATACTTAGATTCATCCCATATTGCTTATCCTATCTATACATCTAGTAAATCTAAGAAATTGAGTTCAAGTTTTCTTTTACCCCCTCATTTAGATATTCCTTCTCCTTACGATCATCTTTTTGAACTTCATTCACATCATCCCGAAGTATTCAAGAGTTCAGTAGATCAGTATTTTGAATTTTTTGATAATCTCATGTTTAGTCGTCAAGTTTCTTCTCCTAGAATTTCAATGGCTGGTGTTGGAGGTGCTAGTGTTGGAGGTGTCGAAGTTGGAGGGGTTGGTGGACAAGAAAATATACCAATTCAACCCCTAAGGATATTTTCTAAGGTCACTGCTAGATATGATCCCTTAGATCTTCCTGCTATCCTACATGATTTACTTGAAAATTACATGAAAAGCCTCCCTAAATTCACAGGTGAAGGGGATTTGACTACAACATAGAATATAGTATTTTTGACCAATTTGTTGGTATCCTTGGCATTGAGCATGAAGATGTTTACATGAGACTGTTAGTACAAAATTTTGAAGGATAGGTAAGAACTTGGTTCAAAGGATTTCCAGTGGACTCTATACCATCATATAATGATCTTGAAACTTCTTTCTTAAGGCAATGGGGTGAGAACAAAGACCATTTATATTACTTAAATGAATTTGGAGCCTCGAGAAAAAAAAACATGTGAATCAGTCCTAGAGTTCATTCAAAGATTTAATAAACTCTATCACAAGATCCCAACTGAAGATAAACCTTCTCAATCAGCTGCAAAAGTCACTTTTGCAAGGGCTTTTGATTCTTATTTCGCTCTACTTTTGAGAGAAAGAAGATCCACTACGTTAGAAGGGATGCAAGATGATGTTATAGATATTTAATCCAATATGATGGAATTCGGAAAGTTAAAAACTAAATTTGAGATGGGAACAAGAGAACCCAGACGTTTCAAAGAACAAGCACGACCCTTTGGATCTGGAAAAAATTCTTCAGAGGAAAAAATGGATGAGATGGAAAAAATTATTAAAGACTTATCAAATAAGATTTCCAGGATGGAAATGGAAAAAGACAAACCTGGTCAATATGCTAGAAATCAATTCAAGAGAAATCCTAACATAAATCCTCAGATACAACAAAGGAAAATAAAAAATGAGGATTAGAAGATTGAAGCTCCTTTTAAAACTAAGAATCTCATACATGGAGATGAGGTCCAAGATTATGACTAATTAGATGAAGATCTAAACAACCTCAGTGATGATGATCCTGAGCCTCACCTAACCAAACAAGATTATGATAAATCCTTTGATATGGAATCTCTATTCAATGATGATGAAAACATCGACAATTTGGGAGACTCTACATACAAAGATCTTGTTGATTCAATAATGGTCGAGCTCCAACATAAATATGATTTGAGTCCAAGAGAAAAGAGTTATGTAAATACTCCACCAAAAAATCTTTTATCTCGAAGAAAAGAGAATGAGGCAGCAGTTACAAAACCATCTACTAAAACACAAGTTGCTCGAGCAAAGCAAGTTGAAATGAAAGCAGTACAGACTAAGAAGCCAGAAAATAAAGAAGTTGAAGTTTAGACCAGGGAAATTGAAAAATCAATTGGGACTTTCAATCTAGAAAACAAACTAAATAAAATTAAAATTACAATGCCTCTAGTTGAACTTGCTAGAAATCCAATCTATAAAAAGAAAATCACAAAAGCAATAAATTTATATGATGTTGAATGGCAATCCGGTGTTATCAATTTGCAGGATGAGAAACCTACAATCATGTTTGGACCATACATCGAAAATAGTAATGATTTTGTTGCTCCTTTCTATATTACATTGATTGTGCATGATCATTTACTACACAATTTCATGTTAGACTCAGGAGCTTCACATAATTTGATGGCTAAGATTATCATGGAAAAATTGGGCCTTCTAATTACCAGACCTTATCAAGATCTATACTCGTTTGATTCTAGAAAGGTTAAGTGTCTGGGTATGATTAAAATTTAGTTGTAAATCTTGCTCAGGTTCCTTTTAAAAGTACTCTTATGGATGTGGTTGTTTCTGATGATCCTTCCAAGTATGGAATGTTTTTATCCAGATCTTGGGGTGCCAAGATAGGAGGATTGGTTCAGTTAGACATGACGTATGCTACAATTCCAATTTTGGTGGAAAATTTACTCGATTGTACAAAGAAACTAGACTGGCTTATATTGTAAGTGACCCCGAAAACCCTAATAACTACCCAGCCTATGTTGTTGATCAAGATCTAGGAAATTGTATATTATCCATAGAAGATGATTTTGAAGAATGTATAGAAGAAGAAAATCAAAAAATAGAATTTTCAAAGAAAAATAGAATTTTCAAAGAAAAATAGGAATTTTAGAGACGAGATGTGGAAAATGTTCTTTGATGGTGCTTCATCTTGCGAAGGAGCAGGAGCTGGAGTTTTATTTGTGGCACCATGTGATGAGTATTATATTCATTTTTCTTATAGATTACAATGGGATATTGATTATACCAATAATGTGTGTGAATATGAAGCTTTAGTTTTAGGATTAGAAGCTGTAAGAAAACCAAAAATCAAACATTTGATAGTTTATGGTGATGTTGAGCTAATTGTAAAACAAATAAAACAACAATACCAAGCAAAGCATCCTAGATTGATATCATATAGAAATTATGCCTGATATCTCATGGAGAATTTATTTTGTTCTTTTAACATCCACTCTATTCCCAAAATGCATAATCAACAAGATGATTCCTTAGCCAAAGATACTGCAACTTTCGTACCACGTATTGTTTTGAAGTTGAAGTATCATATTGAGATGAGACATAAACCTTCAATTCCAAACAATGTCCAACACTGGCAAGTATCTGAAGATGATGAACAAATCAAGCAGTTTCTGGAAATGGTAGATGAGTTTTGTGAGACCCACATTGAACAAGAAAATTAGAATGATCCTACCTGGATTATGCAGGAAGGAGAAAACCCAGAAAAATTCCAAGATAAAATTGCAAATCACTGAATGCTCTTACTTAAAAACAATCAAATTCCCAGAGGTCTTATCCCTCTAGAAAAGTTGTTTGAACAAGATGATATAGCCTTAAAGTCTACTTTTCATCCTCAACTTGAAGAAGTTGAAGATTGTAACGTAGGAACAAATGAAAACCCCAAGATGGTCAAAATATCTAAATATCTTCCAACTCAAATAAAGAGTAAATATGTTGAATTACTTAAACAATATAAAGATGTTTTTGCATGGTCTTATGAAGATTTAAAAACCTATGATGCTTCTGTTATTGAGCATAAGATCCCCTTAAAACATGGTATTAAGCCTTTCAAGCAAAAGCTTAGACAGATAAACCCAATTCTTCTGTGAGTAATAGAAAAGGAGGTTAAAAAACTCCTTGATGCAAAAATCATTGTTCCCTTCAGATACTCTGAATGGGTGGATAATTTGGTCCCTATTAGGAAGAAGAACGGAGAAATAAGACTCTTTGTTGATTTTAGGAACCTAAATCGGTCTTCTCTTAAAGATAATTACCCCCCTCCAAAAAATGGATCATGTTTTAGAGAAGGTGGTAGGGGCTAACAAAATTTCCATGATCGATGGTTTCTTAGGATACAATCATATTGTTGTTCATGAACATGATAGAGAAAAGACTGCATTTACTACTCCATAGGGAAATTTTATGTATGATAAAATGCCTTTTGGTTTAACGAATGCAAGAGCAACTTTCCAAAGAGCAATGGATATCGCATTCGTTGGTGAGAGAGATAAGTTTGTTGTTATTTATCTGGATGATCTAATAGTTTTTTCTAATTCTGATGCAAAACATTTGGTTCACCTCAGAGAAACTTTTGACAAATGCAGAAAATTTGGTTTGTCTCTAAACCCAAACAAATCACACTTTGCCATGTAGAAAGGTAAACTTTTAGGGCATATAGTTTCAAAAGATGGAATTAAAGTTGATCCTAAGCGAGTCGAAGCTATTGATCTGATTAATATTCCTAGAAATAGAAAAGAGATTCAATCTTTTTTAGGGAAAATAATTTTTTTTTCTGGAGATTTATTCCTAATTTTTCTGAAATAATCAAATTTATTATAGATATGCTAAAGAAGGACAAAAAGGTAAAATGGAATGCAGAAGTAAAAGCATCATTCGAACATGCTAATAAATCCATAGGAGAAGCACCAGTATTGGTAAGTCCTGGCTATACAAAAGAATTATTAATCTTCTCCTTTGCATCTGAACATATTGTTGCAGCAATGCTCCTTCAGAAAAATGAAGAAGGACTCGAACAACCGATAGCCTTTTTTAGCAAAAGCCTCAGAGATGCAGAGCTAAGATATGACATTCTTGAAAAACAAGCTTATGTGATGGTGAAAGCTCTCAAATCTTTCTGAACATATGTCTTGCACTCAAAAATAATTGTTTATGTACCAACAAATGCAATTAAAGATATTTTGGTTCAACCAGACAGCGATGGAAGAAGAGGTAGATGGTTGGCTAAAATTCAAGAGTTTGATTTAGAAGTTAAACCAACCAAACTAGTGAAAGGTCAAGGTCTCGCAAGGTTATTAGTCGAATCAAATTTCAGAGCTCTTGGAATAAATAACTTCGAGTCTCATGATTATCTTCTAGATATAGAGGATATTGATGATCAAGCACCTATTATTCAGATTGAAGATAACTTTTCCTCCTCATCTTGGTACAGTCACATTGTTTCATATCTCCTTATTCTTCAATGCCTGAATGATATAACTCCTTCTAAGGCAATAACTTTAAAGTTACATGCAATTAAGTATTGCATTATCGATGGCAAGTTATAATGGAAAGATCCTTTGGGTTTCTTGTTATATTGCCTTATATAATCTGAAACGGGAGGTGTCATTGATGAGTTTCATGAAAGAGTATGTGGGGGACATCGTGCATGGAGGGAAACAACTCACAAAATTTTAAGGGCAAGATATTATTGGCCAAAATTATTCACCGATGTAAATGAAAGTGTCAGAGATTGTAATTCATGCCAACTGTTTGTTGGTAAGCAAAATAGTATTGCCTTACCTTTAGTTCCAGTAAAAGTTGAAGCTCCTTTCCAACAATGGGGTTTAAATTTCATTGGAGAAATTCATCCATAATCGAGTGCTCAACACGGATGGATTTTGAACGCTACTTATTATTTTACGAAATGGGTTGAATCCATCCCAACTCAGAATGCTACAGATTCAGTAGCAATAAACTTTTTGGAAGAAAACATTTTAACAAGATTTGGTTGTCCCTGGAAAATAGTCACTGATAATGCTTGGGCTTTTAAATTTATTGCAATGATCAATTTTTGTCAAAAATACAATATTATTTTAGGTCATTCTATAGCCTACTATCCTCGGGGAAATGGGTTGGCAGAATCATCTAATAAAATTTTGATGACGATAATCAAGAAAGTTTTGACAGAAAACAAAAAAGCTTGGCGCATACACTTAAAATATGCCTTATGGGCAAACAGAATTGGCACCAAAAAATCTATAGATATGTCTCCATTCCAATTAGTTTATGGTGTTGATGTTATTCTTCCTATTAATCTCACTCTTCCTGTGATGAAACTCTGGCAGGATGAAAATGAAGAGTCGAACGATATTATGAGAAGAATAAATCAAATCATTGAAGTACAACTAAACATAATAGAAGTAGATGCTAAGCTCCAAAAATACCAGGATAACATGAAAGCCCTTTTTTATAAGAAAGCTCTTTTTTATAAGAAATCTAAAGACGGGGAGTTTTTTCCTGGCGATTAAGTTTTAAAATGGGAAGCTAGAAAGGAAGATGCAGGAAAACATGGGAAATTCGATCATCTCTGGTTAGGACCCTTCAAAATTGCAGCTGCTAAGGGAAAAAACTCATTCTCGCTCGAAAATCTTAATGGAGAGATTCTTGAGGCCCCTATCAATGGGATTTATTTAAAACATTTTATGCAGTAGTTACTTTTTAGATTTCCATTGTACATATCGGATTTGATTGACATTGGCAATTTTAATTTTCTATTTTTCTTTCTTTTTGTCAATTATCTTATTTATTTGATCACTTGTGTAAATATTTTCAATAAAGCTATGATTGCTTGACTTCATTTTAAAAATATATTTAGAAAAAGAAAAATACATTGCATTTTAAAATAAAATTTATCTGGTAGCTAATTAGAATAATATAGAGAGCATATTAAAATATTCTTGAGGATCACTGAAATAAAAAGCATTGTCATCGAGTATCATCTCTATTCTCCAAGATTATCTAATATAGACTTACCTTGACTCTAAAAACTCAAAAGCATATTTTCAAAACAAGATTAGGCGAAAATCTTTACGTTCTTTTGATTTTAATTGAAAAAGTATGTCTAGGCTAATCCTGATAATTTTAGCTCTGATATCAGATTTTAAACTCACAAACTCGCTCAAGGTTTATCCCTGAAATAATTGAAATCCCAAAAAAAATCTCCTATAGGCAAAGATGTACTGAAAATTGGAAGAAATTTAGTTTTAGAGTATTCTTAAAATTGTGGACAGAACTTCTTTTTCATTTTAAAGGTTTTAAACAAATATCATCCCTTGTATGTTACATACAAATTGATTTCCCCCACTTCAAAATGTTAAAATCCAAGACAGATGGTGAAAGGAAATTCATAATTTGATTGCCCCCATCTTGTCTAAAAGAGACGATGAAAAGAAACTCATAATTTGATTGCCCCCATCTTGTCTAAAAGAGATGATGAAAGGAAATTCATACATTGATTGTCCTCATCTCAGCGAAATGCAAATTCGTTAATTGAAGAGGTGAAAGGAAATTCAATGGGAGAAGTAGATAAATTTACCGGGGTACTGAAAAGCCTCGTTGGCAGTGAAACAATATCTATGATATCTGTAAGGCTGTCATACATATCTATATATCATACTTTGATATCTAGTTCTTTTTCCAGTAATATTTACATCATGAACCAACTAGGGATTTACAAAATAAATATGTTACATATGCTTAACCTTGAAGCGAACAAAATCTGTCGAAGCCTGATATTTTAGTTAAAATTATTTTGATTATCTTAAACAATTCTGAAATCAATTTTATGAAAGGGAAATATTTAGTAGCCTAACTTGAGATCAATCATGAAGTGTGTTTTAAAGATTTTGGATTTGGATAAGTTCATTTTTTCTATGTATGATTAAATAAAACCAGAAAGTGTTTTTCAAAAAATAAATAATGAATCCATTTACCCAATAAAGGAACTTAGTCTACTATTCTTTCGTGCCTCACAGAGAGCCACAATCCCTAGATGGAGCCCATGTTAGAACACTTAGAATTTTGAACTTTTATTCTTTTGTTTTTGCCTCTTAGAAATAAAATTTCACTAAAAAAGAAAAAAAACTTAGGAAATTGTCTTTTAATTTAAAATAAATCCATTGGTTGTGATAGATCAATAAGACGCTTACATAACGCCCGTCGATGAGTTCCACTAATTTGATCAAACGGTTCTTGTGATATCTGAAATGTAAAAGTCGCCCGAATTTTAAAAAGAAAGTTTATAACAGTAACTTTGCAACTTCGCGCTTCAGGAGTTTCAAGAAATCTGAACAACAAAAACGATGAATCTATGAAGTCCCGAAGACACTTCCTCGTGACAATTCATAAAAGGACTTACAGATGAGTCATAGGACACGTTTCTTCTAATCTTTTCAGGGGTGACACGTGGCACTTATTTTTAACTTTTGTATCAGATTATTCACTCGATTTCATGTGACACATGTCACTCCTTTTTTAACACGTCACTAAGAATGGCGTCATCTTTGCCACGTCACTCCGAGATATTTCCCTTCGGGAGTTTAAACAAATATTCAGTTCACAAACCACCGAAGTATCAAAGTGTTGAAATATTGGATATTACAAAAAGTAAAAAGTGTTTTAAAGAATTAATAAAACATTTAATAACTTTAATTAATCATGATTAAGTATTAATTAATCACTCCACAATTTCGGGCTTCGAGAGATTTCTCTTGTGTTATATCCAAAACTCCTGAATGTCGAACCGTCGAAGTACGAACCGTACTTTTAAACAAATGAACTCCCGGATCTCCGGAGTTTCGAAACCCAAAATATATATGTAACAGTTCGAAACGTTTACTACTGGAATTCGGCCTTCAAAGTATTTCTATCATCCTTCATCCAAAACCACTTAATACCAAACTTTTGAAGTAATTAAGGCTAATAAAATGTTTAAAACATGATTAGTTAAAACATGAAAGCGATTAATTAGAGATTAACTTCTCTAGGAATTCGGCCTTCAGGAAATTTCTTCCCTGGCACATTCAAAACCTCTGAATGTCGAACCGCCAAAGTATTTTTGACTTTTATAATTGGCTAAAGTTAACGATTTAAATAAATATTGTGAATCACCACGTAATAAATTCCATTAAATTTTTAATAAATTCTTTGTCAGTAAATCAACATGAAGATTGATAAACTTTATGAATAAAACATTTTGAATTTCAAGTCATTTTACCATTTGCAATTAGAAGTTTTCATTCAGTAAAGAGCTTACAGACTTCCCTTGTTATAGGAAGGATAATTTCATTTCCCTGAAGATTATGGCACCATGCAATGCTGCAAAGAGGCAAGTGCATCAGTTGATGATTCCAATCCAAACACAGATGTTCTATCAGACACCACTCCACGAATTACGGATACCATCAAGTATTGGAAGCAGGTTTATGATATTTTAGAACATGAGATTATTAATTATCCGGACGATTATGTCAAGGAAGACGACAAGTCCTTCTCATCCAAACTAAGATTGGTAGCACAGTCATAATTTCACAAGATTGATGCGCGACCCAATATTTTACCCTATAATGATATGATAAGTTGGGCTCTCGAGCACGTCGACATTCAAACCAGAAGCGTTATCAGCCACCAGAAGTCCTCCGTCGGCTTTTTTCAACTAGAGAACCTACAAGTAATGTATAAAATTTCTTCTATACCCAAATATACTTACAATGCAACATTTCTCCTGCATTTTGAGAGAAAAGAATGCACTTAAAATGGTAGAAATGGCCATGATATAATCAAGTCCTGGTGGGGACATCCGAATAAATTCAAAATCGACACTCATGGTATGTATTCCACAACATCCTTATATGATCATATATTATATATAGCCATCATGTTGTGTCGTCTATTTGGGAAAAATAACCTTGCACATTTCTCAGTTGAGTGGGTAGCTATAATGAATGAAGTAACCGAGGGTTATACTTTCAATTGGGATAAAATGTTGTCTGATAACTTGTTTAAGGAAATTGTCGAGTACCAATCATTAAAATCAAAAGGGAAACTTGCTCCTTTTTATTTGTATGCATATATCATGGATGCCATTTGCTTCATGACCCCATTCCCCCTAATGAACTGGAGTTGGACCCCGGCTAGTTATGAGCCTATACATATTTACCACAACAAAAAGATGGAGTTGTTACTAAAAGACAGAAAATAGTGTACGATGGAAAAGGCCAAGATGATCCTGAGTTTTCCAAGGAGGTTGCAGATTCACTAGGGGATTTTTCCACTACCAACCAATGGTCAGTGGATAATCTGACCAAACAACTGCAACAAAAATCTCTCTTGGTGGAACAATTTCATAATGAAATACACAACATAGAACAAATTCCCAGGAGCAGAATGAATCAAGACATAGAGAAAATCAAGTTAAATTATCAACATCAGATGAAGTAGTTACAAGATAAACTTGAGTTGATTTACTAGAGTTCACAAACCAGCAAAGGCATGATCACTTAGCGGGACAATTTGATAGAACATATGCAGGCCAAATCAGCCCTAATGGAGAATTCAACAATAGACATCATTGCTTTCAAAGCACAGGCATCTGAAATCTACGAGAAGCTAGAAGTTGTCCAACAGGATCTATATCAAAAGGTGGATACTATCCATAAATACTATCAGGCAATAAATAATTCTCTAAAAAGTATTTATGTGAAAGAAAAAGATGCATGTGTGGCTAGATCCAAGTTTCAGGAATTCATCATATGGAGGCAGAAATCCAATATCACTGGTCACGCCCCTTTCTCACAATATGAACAAGTAAAAGGTGAAATGGCCTTGAAATTTTGGAAGACAAATCTAGAGGAAAGCAAGAAACTTGCCAAAGAGGAAAAGGAGGCTTGCCCGAAGACACTATCTTCTATAGAATCAAATTTGGTTGAATTTGAAGAAAATAATATCTCGGAGGCATTGGGACAGATTGAAATAGAAATGAATAAGGAAAACTCCAGAAAAAATAAGGAAAATATTCAATATGTCATCCAACAGATGAATCAGATTGATTTGCTCAAGATTAATGAGTTGTTGGTGAAGCCAAATTTACAGTATCAAATTAGAGCCAGGAAGAAAAGAAGATCCAGGAGAACTTGTCACTAGTACAAAAGAAGATGTTCTCCTTTGAATTGAACGAGAAGATTGAAACTTCAAGATTTGTGATAGCCTTGATGGACATGTGTACACAATTCAATTAACAGAGGAAAGTGAGTGCATTTGGGAGAAAATGAAGGAACATATGAAGTGCCATCACATCAAATCAAAACTCAACAATATCTGCATTATGTTTTTCCATTCGGATTGTATTCTATCTTTAGAGCGGATATTGTGGAAAGTCCAACTACCTTTTGTTGGGACAACTTTGTATAAATAGATAGATTTCAGATCTATTCAAGGTTGCTTCTAGCCTAATGTAAAAGAGAGAATTTTTTGAATATTAATACAAGTGCAGACAGAGATTCTAAGTTTCATTCCATTTGAGTTATGTTCTTTCTCTGTTTGTCCATCTCTTATGAATTTTGTTCTGTAGTTCTTGAAGAGTGAATGATTACAACTTAGTAATACGTCTACTATGATCATAATATATCAGAAGTTCATTCAGTAACAATTTTTCCTCCGTTATTACTGTGAGTAAAAACAAGACCTGAGACCTATGTGAATTGTTGCATTCTCAATCTCATTTCAAGGGTACATCTTTTATTTTTCTTCTACTGCAAATAAGGTGAGACTTATCTGTAATTGATACCTTGATTTGTTTTAATAGTTTTTTCAGTCATTTCTACATCATTTGAAATTAAAATTACGACTCAGATAATGAGATACAGCCTCTGTACTATCTTATCATAAATTTCACTTAAAGATTATTTCTCATAAAACTGAAGGTAGAAGAAAGCACTTATAAAAACATTTCATTTAAAACTTTGATGCCTGACATTATTCTTTGATCCTTAGAATCAATCTCAAGAAAAACACAGTGAAGGGACTACATTCCTTGGATAGTGTAGGTTGTAGGGAAGAGAGAGCTAGAGGATTGGAATTGTTGTGCGAGTAGAACCTTGGTTTTGGAGCTGCAGTGTGTGGACAGTGGACAACCAATGGGTCCGATCTACTTGTGGAATCATACCCTCAGCTCAGGGGTGGCCTATTGTTGAGTGAAAATGAATAGTAGTGCCTATGGTTGGGAGGTTCATCCCTCATTTGCAACCAGTTGGTTAATCATTAACAAAAAAGTGTTTCTATTATGTTCTTATGTTAATTTTGTTGTGTAAATGGTTTATATGAATATTGTTTGTTTGTTGTTTTCTTGAACAGTTGTATTCATGTTTAATATATGTTGTTATATGCATTTAGAACTGTAGTATCAATCCAATTTTCAAATATGTGTGTGAATTGCGGTTGATAACCTACAGGAAAATATTTAGTTGAAATATATTAATTTAATGTGTATTATGCATGTAATGATGCTCAGTTGGAGGTTGGGTACATTACAAAGTGGTATAAGAGCCTCAAGTTCAAACACTGGGCTTGGATGGGCCAGAATCACAATGAATTGGTGGAATTTGTTGTTGTAGATTTTGCATGTGAGAGATTTGGGGAAAACAGAGAATTTAGGGAGAAATCCCCAAATCCATGGGCAAAAATATGGGTTTAAATGACTCTGGATAGTTAAGGAGGTTCAATAGGTCCAAGCTACAAAGTTGCAGATCGAAATTCAACCTGGAATGGTCAAAATTCGAGTTTTAATGGTCTCCTGTAGAGTTACAGGAAGTTTGGTGAATCGACGATCGAGAACTCTTTTGATCTTGAGATCGATGGCTGAGATTCATCATGATAAATTTAAAAATCCAGAAGGTTTGTTCGTTTTGAAAATTTGATCAAAACGACAACTGTGATTAATTTTGGAAATCTGGGAAATGGATCAGATCGACGGTATGTATTCATTTTGGTTGTTTTGAATGGTAGATCCAATCAATGATCAAGATTCATTTTTGGCCATTTAGAAAAAAAATCAGATCGACGACCCAGATTCACCTGGGTTTTTGTTGAAATTTTCTAAGTGTGAGGTTCGACCACAAAATTCGTCGATGGTCAAATCGACGAGTTTGGATAAGTGTTGGAAATTCGCCAAGAGAAAACATCAATGACCGATGGTTGATGGATGGGCATCAACAAAGTTGAATAAAGTTGATATGATCAATTACCACAATCATTTTTTGAGTGGTAGATCGACGGTCTAGATCAATCAGAGTTTTGGTCAAAAAATTTCTAAGTAATAACGCTCACCAGCAGACTTCGTCAATGGTCGAATAGGCGATTTGGGTGAAGAATTTGGTCGGACATAAGACATCTCTGACCGTTGATGGCTGCTGGTCAGGGGTTGGCCAAATCCACTGAAGAGTTTTCAATCGTTGATGGTCGATGGGTCGATGGTTGGGCATCAGTTGTTTTAGAAAAGTGTTTTAAATCAAGCAAGAGAGGTCGTCGATGACTGACGCGTCAATGGTTGGGCGTCGGTCGATTTGGCGAGGTGTTCAGGTCATCCAAGAGAAGTGGTCAACCGTCGATGAAGGAAAAGTGGATGATGACATCATCATCCATGTGGCATACCACATTAGTATCCATGTGTCGTTCCACATCAACAGTTGCCACGTCGGCCAAGAATCGATTGATGGTCGATGGTCGATGGTCGGACATCGAAATAATTTTAGAGGCGTTTGTCAGTTAATCGGGATCATCGACGACGGATGGTTGAGTTGGTCGGTTTGTCATTTTATTACAAATCAGATGTCATGGAAATGGGTCGATGGTCGATGATCGCGTCGACCGATTCGAAAAAGTGTCGCGCACATCCAAAGAAAAGTATCGATCGTTGATGGTCGATAGAGTTAGATAAATGGTTACTATTTCTCCTAATTTGAGATCAATGATTCAGATTTAAAGGGTTGTTACAATAATAAAATAGTCAATTTTATGTGAATTTTTATGGTTTTTGAAGGCCATTAACTTGCGGGGCATTTTTGAGGCCCTAAATGACATTTTTAGCCAATCAAAACCCATGAGAATGGAATGTATCAAGGCACACTCTATCTGTGCAACTCAAATAAAAGAAATTGGAGAGAGCTATCCAATGAGATAATTGGTTTGCAAAACAAAGCTCGTACGAGAAAGTTACATCCAAAACAATGAGGGTAAAATTTTGGCACCAAAGTTACTTCCAGAAGGCAAAACTCCATGCTTTGAAGTTCGTTTGGGGCACAGGAGAAGTCGATGGAAATATTTTGAACCATACAAGCTAGAAGTGGAGTCATAGTTGGGCTATGGGTAACTAAAAATGCGATGGGAGTGAAAGACAACACTTGTAGCATACAGAGATAAATTGGGTAAAACAACCTAAACTTCTCTGGACCATAACTTTAAACTCGGAGCTCATATTTGAGCAAACGAATAGTCGTTGGAAATTTCTTGAGGAGTAGAAGACATTTGTCAACCCAGAATTTTAAATTGGGTGTTATATTTTCTCAGAAGGTGATAAAAGAGATTGTTGTGGCAGCAAGAAAGTGGAACTGCAGCATGTAGATATTGTAACTTTTCGCTTAGAACTTAGATTGAGGCATGAGTACAGTCATTAGAGAGATGTTTCAGAGAGGAATGCATATAAAAAATCATATTTTTTTATTTGGTGCATTGTGTCCTTCATACATTGGGATAAAAATGACATGTAGCATTAATTGACAAAATTTTTATACTATGCATAATTCTAACCAAAAATTGTTGTTTGCACATGGTGCAAAATTAGAGGTATAATCAGGTAAATTCAAGCCTAGGACTGAATATCAGAGTAATGGAAACATGAAAGAGCTAGTATAATTTGGTTGAGGCAATAAAGATCCATAGGACAAGTAATAGAAAGTGGAATTGGATTCCAAGAGCCATGTAATTACTTGATTTGAAGATTTTTCCAAATAGTGTCAAAGTTTGGAGAAACCTTCCCAAACGATAGCGATGAGTGCCAAAGGTGATTGTTGTGTAAGAAAGAGTGTATATTCTTAGGATAGTACGTATGCACAAGCCTAGAGGCACCCTTGAAGTGAAATATTTTGGACACATAAACAAAGGCTAAGCTCACTAATTGGGCATTGTTATTAAGCAGAAGAGCACTCTGCAGAGAGTGTTGTGTGAAAAGACTTTCTAGAAAAAGTATAAGATTCCACAATTCAAAATTGTGTGGGTTTGTTCTAGATTAATTCCAGGGTCTTTAGGATGGGGAAGTGGGTCTAGCTAGTACAGTCAGTTGAAGCATCAAAGAGTTGCAAAAGGAAAGTGTAGAGTTGCAGGGCAGGTAATGCAAGGTTGACAAAGGTCTAAGGAATAACATGGGAATAATAGTATTTAGGTGCTATAGAGATGAATAATTTAAAAGGTAAATTTAATAGAGATTCTCACCATAAAACATGAATCCAATAAGTGAGAAAAGTCATTGCATGCACATGGATTTAACAAGAACTCCATATCCTTGAAGGTAGAAATATAACAAAGGCTACAAAGCTTGTTGCAAGAGGAGGAAAAAGGATATCATGAGACAAGGTGTGACTCATGGGTGGGTGAGTCATCTCTATATGATAGCATAGAGATGTAGGAAGAAGGTATTTTTAGATATGATCTAGCAATTTGTGTCTAAAAGTATCCAAAGCAAGAAAGTTGTCTCTATTATTAGAGTGTGCAGCAAAAGTAGGGTACAGGTGCAAACGATGGAGTGTAGCATTCCATTTGGAGCAAAGTGGTCTTGAGTGGTCAAGTAGTGATTCACAATTAATCACTTAATGAAGTGAAGAAAGATATTTAAAATTGAGCAAAGCCATGGATGGAAAATATTATTGGGAAAATGACATTAAAGAACATTTCATAATATTGAAATGTCAATCAATGATAATGGTACTTCAAGATCATTTTGGTCAATAAAATGGGGAATGAAAATATTTAGCTAGAGTAGTGTATGTTACAGCACTATGAATATTGATAATTATAGCCAAAATATGTTGGGATAGGATTCTTTGGATAAAGGAGGCAGTTGTGAGATGAAAACACTAATGGATCTAGTGGTTGGAAATGTAGAATGGACAAGTGAGGCTTGGCTAGCAGGTGTAGAATAAGGGCCAGTGGTGCACGGTTGAGCAGAATAGTAGTGCACAGGGTAGCAGGTTTCTACAGAACTCAAGAACAATCGTCTACAAAAATAAGGCTAAATAATTAATTAATATGAAATAGATATGCATTGGAGTGCATGATAGAATTGATGCATGATGCACATAATAAATATAGAATGTATTTGCACAAATTAGGCATGAAATATCAAATACTTGGTGCATAATGATGTGTGTTTGTGCATGTAGTCATGCTTGAAAATGTTGGTGGCATGATTATAGACTAAGAGTAGTCTCATGATATGTGTGTGTGTGTGTGTGAAATAATGATGTTATGATATTTGAATAAAACTAATGATGGATTGTGTATCCAAGAAACATGATTACAGCATGATGATATTGTTGATTATGGTATCCATCCATACGAAGATCAAATGAGGATGGTGGGAATGTTGATCTATAAAGTACCAGTTGATCAGGTAGCATCAAGTAAAATGATGACAACCATACACGTATGGATTTGAGTTTGTTATGATGTATAATTGTTGAATGGAATTGAGGTATGAATTCCCTCAGTTGAATATCACTATTTGAATTGACGTAAAGGCGGGAGGCCTTGAATATACAAATATTATTTGTTTCTTGAATACATTTATGGGAAAATTAATTGCATATTATGTTATGTTGGTTATGAATTCATAACTGAGTTAAGTCGGGAGACATTACTCCTACTGTAGCAATGAATTCCATTAGATATGGTCATGTGTGAAGCCATGATGAGAATGGATATGGAAAGGCTATAGTACCATCCAAGTGCATAATGATTTTCCCCTATGTAACTGAGGTTTGGAATGCAACCTTTTTGCCTACACTAAATAACACTAAGGGATGATGTTCCTAGTGTTGTGTATGCGTTGAAGAGGAAGGTATCCAAAGGATCGGACGGGTTGTGGGGAAGAGTTTGGATGAAGTATTAAGGCATGGCCCATACCTTCCAATTCACATGGTGGAATACATGACATGAACAAAAGGTATTCCATAGTTGATGCAAGGATGCATCGTGTGGATGTGGCCATGAGTATTGACACATTGGTTTTATTATTAGTAAAGTTTGATTGCATTATGAAAAGATTGGCATGCTAATAATGCATGTATTGTGAATGATGGTTTCATTATAGATAATATGATGAATGGTTGAATTCCATTTTAATGTGAACAATGGTTGTAAATGATTGAATTGCTCGTAAATTACAATTCTGAGATCATTTCATGGACTACTAAAAATGTGCATGAATGCTAACAATTTGTTTAGCTACATGGAAATTCAGAAAATTGCAGGGGAAATGGTCTTGGATATGGAAATAATTTAATACCATAAGGAATACTAACATATACCACTACAAGAGCCAAACATAATGAGAAGAAATCTCATGCATGGGGAATTTTTATTTTCCTGCATAACCAGATTTGAGAAATTAATAATTGGAAATTGTTATGATATGCTAACAATTTGTTTGGTTGCATGGAAATTGAGAAAATTGCAAGAAGAATGGTCTTGGATATGGCAGTGGTGTAATCCATAAGGAATATCGATGTCTGTTGTTTCAAGAATCAAGCAATTATGAGTAGAGGATTCATGTTTGGAAAATTTTGTTTTACTGTGTAAAACAAATTTGAAATTTTATAATAAAAATTTTATGATGATGGCTCATAATTACTGCATATGATGCACATGAAATGATTGTCACGGGTTATGCATTGCTAGTGGAATTGTAGCAACAAGATGGCATTTGTCTACGTGAAAACATCTTGGTAAACGATGGATTGCCTGAGGAACTATATAACAGTGAAAGGGATGCCTGAGCCTAGAGGGTGAGTACAACAAGAAGAACCAGGTTTCTAGGCCTAAAGAGTGAACTCTTGTGTGAGTTGCATTGTCGAAGAACTAGGTTTTCAAGCCTAAAGAGTGAACTCGTGTGTGAGTTGCATTGTCGAAGAACTAGGTTTTTAGGGATGAAGAGTGAACTCTTGTGTGAGTTGCAATGTCGAAGAACCAGGTTGTTAGGCCTGAAGAGTGAACTCTTGTGTGAGTTGCATTATCGAAGAACCAAGTTGTCAAGCCTAAAGAGTGAACTCTTGTGTGAGTTTCACTGTGACAACAAGGTTTTTGTTGGTTATTTCTTGGAAATTTTTCCTAGCAATGAGTCTCTTGAGTTCCCATTAGTGAGATTCCCTATTCCAAAGAGAACTTGATAAATGAATGGTGTATTTCGATGGACTAAGGAAAGTGAAGGGGGCACATTCCTTGGGTCCACCCTAATAAACGAATGGGATGCCATTCCTTGGGTTGGGCATGTCAAGAGGAAGAGAGCTAGTGGAAATCGGGATAGTTGTAGGAGAATGTGGGTGGCTTATGTATATGTTTCGAGCCAGGGTTCCTTTGTATATATGTTTTGGGGCCAAAGCGCCTATGTATTTATGATTTTGGGGGTCGAAGTGCCTATGTATATATGGTATTGAGGCCATAGTTCCTATGTAATTTGTTTATGTTGGAATGCATGTGTGATTTCGGGCCAAAGAGCCTATATATTGATTATTGGTCAGGGAGCCGAAATTGTAAAATGAAATTACACCTGTAGGGTGTTGTGCACTGAGGACAATGCAAAAATAAGGGGGAGGGAACTTACAAATTCCACATACAATCAATTGTCTATCGCTACTGCACATTTTTTATTTTACTACTCCTACGCATATGATTACATCTGGGTTGATGGGTTGCGCCTATTTACACGAATATTCCCCTCCTACTTGAAGGTGGGTATATAACCAGGGAACGACGGTGTCAAAACTTTCTAATCCCCCCATTGACATGTAACTGGAAAAAGTTAATGGGAAGGAATTCTGGTTTATGGACTTTGCAACACTTTTTGAGGATTACTTTATAATACCACTTTCTGCAAGAAGTTTCGCGTGTTCAGGTAATGATTTGGTTTCTGAAAATCACCTTTTACTACCACCTTCATGTAATCATTTTATTTCATTCTTTAGAAGAGACATTAATTTAGTGGTGTGTTTCCAGATTTGTTTCCACCTAATGTCAATCTTATTGTTGTTTCCCTTGCTTTGGATAAGGAAAATGCATTTCTTCTGTTGTAGTTGATGCTATATTTGAAAAAAAAAATGTTCAAACCATGCAATTTATTATTTTTTTAAATATAGAACAATGTATTTTTCTAACAGACGGTTGTTCAAAAAGTTTTAGGCATTGTTTGGGATTCACGTCCTTCAAGGATGTTAATTAATCACAAAATTAATATTGTTTGTGCCAATGCAATTGAGTCGTCGTCCATTGTGTCAATTGCATTAACACTGCAATGATAGATAATAGATGTCTGACATGTACCTAATGTCAAGGTCATTTTCGCACAAAACACCCAATTTCCAAAGATTTATGGACTCAAAGCAACATTGTAGATTTCGTGAGAAAGCAACACTAAAGACGATGTTCTTTGCAGGTCTGACAATCCTGCAGTCTAAGTGCTTTGACAGTGACATCTCTGCTTGTTCACCGCATTGTCGCACTGCAGTCAGTAGCACTATTCCCATCGCCACCTCCAATGTCAATGTCTGAAGCCGAAGCTATCTGGAGCCTGGGATCACCGCCTATGTGGATGCCTGGAGGAGAAACTACCTGGAACCTAGGATAACAACTTCTTACACTTGACATTAGTATTATTAGTGATCGAAAGTTGATTATATGTTGAGTCTGTTACTGCATCCAGAGGTCGCTCAACACTATTTGACATAGAAACTGGTCGTTTGCAATTCTGTTACAACTTTGGCATAAAACGTTCTGTAATTTTAGAATGTTGATTCAAACGAGCATACAGTTTCTCATGTTCGTTGGTATCCAATTTTATAGTTTCTTCTGAGTGTATTCAAGAATGGAGTAATATTTGGCATCACTCTCGAACATTCCAGACCTTTTTTTGGGCCACCATGTCTGCCACCCCTATGACGAAATATATATTCTGATGCGATCTGCAACATTTGATACACTTGCCAGACCTGTGCTACTGGAAGAAGCTATGTACTTCAAAAAAGGAACATTTTGCATTTGGCTTGGACATTCCTTCCAATTTACTGTAATAAAATAAATAAGTTCAACATACAAATCATTAGGCAGGCTTTTCAACCAAACAGATGATCGAATACAGGGAGAATAGGAGTCACAACATACTTGATTTTTTTTTTGTCTTAGCTTTTGTTGCCTAACAGGATTTGTTTCCCCTAAAGCTGACGTCACATAAAACCACTCCCTTGACTTTGAATTGGGCCTGAATCACATTTCTAAGTTGTCTTGGATGTGAATGGTCAGGAACATTACAAGGAAGGCACCTTAAACCCCAAGTTTTCGACGAAAGAGGGAAATTAACGCTTAACAAAGAATGGAATGTTGAATAACCAGCCAATGCAGACATGCCATATCTAGAAGAGACAAGATATTCAAAAATATGGGATAGATCTAGTTGGCAACACCAATGAAGTCCAAGACCCAAGATTGATATTCAACATTTGATCGTCAAGAAGGTTGTCCAAGAGCTTCAGTATTGTACATATTTTTTTTTGGTTGGCGGCAGGACAAATCGTATTCATTGTGGAAAACAATCTCAGCTATATTTTGTAACCCATCTTATTTGAATATAGAATATTTGCGGTATATTTTAATGGTGTTTTCCAATCTCTGGTATTGCTTTTCATTTTACTTAGTACCTTTTTTTTTGTGTCGTTAAACATGGACGACAAGCTTTTCCTTATGTTGCCTAGTACTTCGACTTAAATAAAGGCTACTATGTTTGTTCCTTACATTTTACATGGACGAATAATTTTTCATAGGCCATACTTGTGTGGCGCTCGCCCTATACTTAAAGAAAGAAGTTAGAGGACTCGTCCTGCTTTCATTCTTCAGGTCCTGTAAATAGAATGAATTAATGACTATTACAACAAGGAAACTCAAGTGTTGACGTCTTGTTCTTATTCAATATCTTGCATATATTGCAGCTTCTTCTATTTGATAATATTCATGCATATACAAAAAAATGTTGCATCATATATAT